>JAKSZP010009423.1:0-134310 GCA_022478985.1 Massospora cicadina | reverse complement strand
TTTAAAATGCCACGTCACCATGTAAACAATGGGCTTTTGGTGTTCATGTCCCGTATAGATTTCATTCTGGCCCCAATGGACTTCTGCTCCCAGATCTTACATTTTGAAAAAACAAAGATTGATTTCTTAGACCATAGGATGGTCTCATTGTCATTTACTTTGAGTCTGATGCAACAGGCACCTAAATGGAGCAAACTTCGCTCAGCCATTCTCAAGGTACTCACATTCTCAAGTTGGATGGAAACTATCACATTATTTTAGTAGCTACAACTCCTTTTTGTGCAGATCCCCTATCAACCTTGTCAAAATTTAAAAGAGCTGCAATTTCACAAGTATGCCACATTTCATTGTAGCACCCTCAGGCTGCTTCAGCAGTCATCAAATGTGCCTTGGCAGTGGTGAATCACTTGGAGAGTAATGACCCCAATACAGGGCACAGCCCTTATTGGGGTTGCAAATGGGCCAAAGTGCCAGTGCATCTTGACGCGCTGATCAGACAACACAGACATCGCATTTGTGTACAGTTTAAAGCAAAAAATATTACTGCATGCGAAAAATGCTCAGCATAATTTTTCCACCAACGTTCTGCCCTATGCCAAAATGTGGCCTTCACACAGGGTAAGGCGTTTGGACAAACTTATAGTAGAAACGCTGGCAGAAGTATCAACTGAAGCTCAAAAATGTTATTCTGAGTTATACAGGGCCAAATCAGTTGATCAAAATGATGTAAATGATTTTTTTCACCGGAGCAAACAATCACACTATTTCCTACTATCTGTTACTTATGAATTTAATAACTCAAGATGAACTATGGTATGCCTTTTGTCAGATTCTGGTAGTCAACCCAAAATAAACCCTTTGACAACCAAAAGATTAGGCCAATTATCCTACTAATGCTTGAGCTATTAGCTAATTCTTAACTTAAAACCTAATGCAACTACACGGCTCAGGCGAATTAACTCATTGTCATTCAATATGATTTTTCTATCAAAAGCTCAGGCAAAATACACTTGAGTATTTGGTCAATTATTGCTGCACTAGAACTTGGCAATTAGTACCAACTAATTAGGACTAATATCATTATTTAGCATAAAGCAAATGTTTGAGGATTGATCCAAAGATAACGTCTACAAATGCCATGGATAAATAGATGTTAAACGTAATCAATTTCCTGCCCTAGGGCAAAATTCATATTTTAAACTCCATAATTGGCATGATAGCATTTGCACATGAACCACCTGAATGGGAGTACCTAGTGCTATCAAGAGGGCCAGTTGACATCCTGATTAGGGAGTCATTTCCATCAGCTGTATGATGAAAACCAAATTGAGAATTCCCTAAATTAATTTACCACCAATGGAAAATTTTTTATGTCAATCCAAAAATTGTCATGATAGCACTTGCACATGAACTGCCTGAATGGGAGTACCTACAGTTATCGAGAGGGCCAGTTGACATCCCAATTATGGAGTCATTTCCATCACCTTTATGAAAAAAACACAAATTGAGCTGGTCATAAATTAATTTCTCGCCTATGCTGGTTTTTTATATCAATCCTTGTAATTTTCTTGCAGAACTTGCATATTGACCGCCCAAATGAGAGTACCTAGTGCTATCCAGAGAGGCCTGCTGAAGTCCAGATTAGGAGTGCATCATTTTTTTATTTGATGCCAAAATTTCACAGATGATGTATTTTGTCAGCAGTATGATAGAACTTATGTGTTTGAGTATCCTAGGACAATTTTGCACGTTATTATTGCGATTTTTGTCCCTGAATTCCTCCTGAATATGAGAGTATATGCCACCAATAAACCTAGCAATAGGTCTCAGTTATACCAGTTCAAGGGCTTGACTGAGGTGGAAAATAATATATTGAAGTTGCATGTTCAAAGATGGCCAGGAGATGTCCTAAAGGTATAATACCGATGCATGGCCTAAAGAATAATTATTAAATAATTTAGTCTTGATAAAAATTTTATTTTTTTACTTTCTTTCTGGCTTTTATCTTATGTCTCTTTTTGAGAGTGTCAGCAAGCTGCATTTTGAAAGCCACAGCTTGTACCTTTGCCTGCCCAGTAGAAGTTCACAATCTCAAGGAAAATTGAGCCTGAAATCAACTAGGAAGATTTGTGGCCATTTAGATACGCTTAGTGCATTTCTGAATGGTCAGAATATCATAAGTTAAAGGAGAAATTGAGGATCCATAGGCCGAATTTCTTTAATAATCAAGCATAAAGTATTTTAAATATCAAACAAGTGATCTTCAGAATTTAAATTTGTTGCTCATTCATAATTGGTGACAATTTCTGATATGGATTCAAATTGCCAGTTTCTGGCAGATTTGTCCATACAAGAAAGTGACAATGAGATGGAAACTAGTGACAAAGAAATCTTGGATTATTTTAATACCAGCTGCCAAGGGTCTGATGCTGGTACCTCCTACTCCATGGATCTTATCACAGTGGGGGAGCTCATGCAGATACAATCCCAATTGATTTTATATCTGCAAGCGTAAAGGCTAAACTGAAAACTCTATATCAGGGCTTTAAGTTTGGTACTTCGAAAATCAATCCTTCCTTTTGCCTGTTCTACTACCTTAAAAATCAGGCGCTCAAGGTGGGAGATACATGAAGTACCACAACGCAATTATGGCATTTCTTGTCAAATGTCTCACAGACAGTCAAGAAGCTAATGAATATCTGGTTAACTTTGTCCAACCCTATATTGAGCATACCTAGTGAATCATTGCTCAACAAAATCTGGAACTCACAGAAATCTATCATGTGCAAGAGGAGGAAAAATCTTCCTGAAATTCTCTACTGGAAAAATTAAATTCCATTTTTACAGAAGTCTGAAAAGCAATTTTGGATAATATGGGACTTGCCAATGAAGCTCATGGAAGATTAAACACATTCAAGGAGCTTTTAAATGAAGGAGTCTTGAAAAATAGCTGCAGAGGTTTTTCTCACCATGGGCTATTGCATGAATGGTTATAAAACATAAATAACCGCTGTCAAAAACTGGAAACACATTCTGGTTTCATATTATCTCAGTTGGAATGACTCAACATTTATGCCTCTTCTGGCTGAAGAAACTACCAGAACTTAAATTTAAAGCATAATGATTTTAAAAATATGTTTGGGCCAAACTTAATATTGTGAACTAAAGCATCAAAGACTTTGCAGCATCACCAGCCATCCCAAAATAGGGATGAGGATTATGTCTTGATCAAAGAGAAATTTTCAAAAATTTGGACTGTTGTGTCAAGATTGCCGACCAGAAATACTGAATTTACTTAGGAAAGTTGCGAACTTAAAAACCAATTATTAACTGCAAATTCCTGAGTAGACAGTATGGCTGAAGATATTAAAAGCATAACGTCCAATCAAGCTTTATTCAAAGAGGAGTATGAAAAGCATTAAAAAGGATTCAAATCCCTCAAACAGAAAAGCTGCCTGTGCTCACCCAGCCTTGCCAAAAGAGAAATAGGAAAAGGCTCTGGACATTCAGCCAAATAAAAGTCTGTAAAACAACTAAGGGCCGGATATAAAATTCAGAAACCAGTATTTGGAGCAATATCATGAAATTTTTTATTTATTTGAGGATGGCTGACCAGGGGACAGACACATCCGATATGTAGGGCAGAGGAAAATGGAAAACAGAAGAGGGAAGAGAGCGCAAAACAAAGGAACTCAAAGATATGACTTGGCACACTTGGGTTTGGCTAGGAGCCACGGGTGGTGGATGACTAGACCTTAAGTGGTATGGCAGCTCAAGGGCTAGTAGGGTGTACCACCTATGAAGACTGTGAGGTTTTCAATGTCATAATGAAGGAACCAGATTGGAATCCAGTTGCCTATCAATTTCTTCCATTTGTGTTGGAGTGATCTGAACAGCTAGGCTTGGAAGTGGTCGGTCAAATGTCTGTAGAACCTGATGATGGCTTGGTTGAAATTGTAGAGGATCTCGTTGAAAGCGTCAAGGGTAATTGTGAGAATGGACCATATTGCAATACTCACAATTAGAGCCCTTAGCGTCTGGGGGATAGGCGAGGCCATGTTGAGTGCCAGGATATCACGGGATAGTTGGAATTCAGCTGTTAGTGATTGTTGAAACAAGTGCATCACGTTTGCCCAGATATGCACGGACGGCGGGCACTCTTCCAGGCGGTGTTCTAGTGTGTTGGGTCTGCCGCAGATGGCGCATGTCTTGAACATTGAGAAGGTGTGGTCGGCTGTTCTAAACGTATGGCGCATGTAGCGCCACACTAAGGAGAACACTTGTGGGGATAAGAGGGGGTAGGTGACGAGGTCCCACACCTGCTTTTGGGTGCACAAGTCATATGGAACGTCTTGGTAGTCTAGGTAGTCAATCCGGGATAGAGGAAATGATGGTAGTGGGGCAGGCGCGTTAGTTACCATTTGTCCCCTGTGGAGTTGCACGTAACCAGTTTGAGGGTGAATGTCTTCAGATTGCTGTGCATAGGAGAAGCTCCAAGCCCCTTGTCTTAGGTTGTACAGGATGCATTTGAAATATCAGTTGGAGTTGTGCGGTCCAGTGGCAGTTGGATGTGTTGCAAGGTACTTTATCAGAGTTGCATGGTTGGAGGGGGACCTCAGATGTAGTGCCCTTGCGAAGTTGGTTTGAGCTGCCTTAGCCCAGTGGAGGGATGGTGGGTTGGGTGACGTTGTGAGAGCTACCCATGAGCTGAGGATTTGCATTGCTCGCTCTGTGAAGTTTAGCAGCCCCATCCCAATTTTCTTCTGTGGGCCATACATGGTCTCCAGCCTGACAGGTGCGCGGTAACCAAACCATAGCCAGTTCTGCAGGAGCTTGTAGACTGCTTTGGTAAAGTTGGCGGAGAAGGGAACCGCGTGGGCAGCAAACCATAACTTTGACAAAATCAGGGAGTTGGCTAGCACAACTCTTCCAGTTAAACTAGCTTTACTCCTCCGCATACATGTCATTCTTTTTGTGTTGTTGTCTAAAATGTTGGTTTTGATGGTGTCAAGTGCATATCCACTGGCTTCGAGCCATATGCCCAAATGACGGACTGGGTTGGTGGCGGGGTGGTGTGCAAAGGGTAAACACAGTGGTTTTACTGGCTTAGATCGTTGTTGTGTGGTTGGATGTGTGGTTGGTTGGTTTATGTGGTGGTGGGGGGTGGGGCCCAGTTCTAACTGAATTTGCCCATAACAATTACCTCTGTTTTCTGTTTGTTCAGCATGGCGTTACTCACTGACTCATACTGGTGAATAATGCGCTCAATCGCCCTGGCATCCCTATTGCCTGAGACTCCAACAACGCAGTTGTCAGCAAAGGCGAGATTTTTGGTTGGTAGTTGTCCCTCCAACCTGATTCCAGTGAGCTTTGAGTTTGCAATGAGGAGGAGAGGGTCAAGGGTAAAATTGTATAGTAGGGGGCTAAGCGGGTCACCTTGTTTGAGGCCCCTTTGGGGGGTGATGATGTCGGTTAGGAAACCTGGGCCTCTGATTGCAAACCTGGCTGAGCGTTAGGAGGAGCGCCCAGTTTATAAAGCGGGGTGGTAGGTTGAAAACCTCCAGACACTGTTCTAGGTAATCCCAGTGCAAACGGTCATATGCTTTCTTTTGGGTCAGGAAAGCAAGGGCGCATGTGGGGTAGCTTGGCAGACGTTGGCAATTGTGTGGATGTTATCCCTAATTGAGCGATTTGGGATGAAGCAAAACTGATGGGGGGAGAGGGCTGTCTGAGCAATGCAACCCAGACGCTTAGCTAAGAATTTTGTTAGTATTTTGGTGTCAATTTTGGTGAGAGCGATTGGATGCCGATTGTTTAGGTCTTACTGGTCTCCTTTTTTTAAAGAGTGTGACCACATATGCTTCTTGGCCGCCAGGTAGAAGGGTTGTGTCCTCCAGGCACTTGTTCATAGTTGCCAGTAGTATTGGTGCAATATATTCAAAATATTTTTGAAAAATTAATATGGTAAGCCATCTGGCCTTGTTGTGCGGAGTTGATCTTATTACCTCCATAGTTCATCTTTAGTGATGGGTGCGACAAGGTCTGGTTGATCAGCTATAGTGTCAATATTAGTAGATGATAAAAAAATTTTCAGCCTCTCTAGGTGAAATTGGTGTAATTTCAGCCAATATTTTGGATGGTTTGGATGCCAGTGTGTCATCTGCTCGGCGGACCTGTGTGCAAGTCACCAAAGTCAAAATTGGTTTAAAACGGCGGAAAAATTGGGCCATGTGAGTTTCTCTGGATAAAATGTATTTTGATTTGTAGCATACTTCGGTGTAGTGCTGATGTTTTCTGAAGTGGGGAGTTTACCTGTGTAAATAGCTGGAACCACAGGCGGCCCCATTGGGGGTGTATCCCTCGCGAGGTGTGTTGTTTTCTAAGTGCTGAAGCTATCTGATAGCCTTGTTGATTGTTGCAGACATTGTGGCTGTTTTTCTGGAGTTCAGATGGCAGGCTTTCTTGATTGCTTGACCCTTGAATATTTCCCACTTGGCAATTGGGTTCCCGTTGGGTGGTCATCTTTCTTGCTGTGTTGTTAGCACCATCTCAAACCAAAGTTTAAGCTCTAGAAGATGGATGGTGCTCTGATGAACTCTGTGCCAGGTTGGTGGCTTTTGGTAATTTTCTGAGGATGATAATGCTATTGAGACCATCCGGTGGTCAGAGAAAGAGATAGTTGTTGTAAAATTTGATACCTGGTGATGGAAGTCTATAGGGGCGAGCATTAGGTCAATCCAGGTCATTGAGACCAGCTGGTTATTGTTGTGGTGGGGCCTCGTCATGTTGGCCAGGGGGGGCTTGTTTGGGAATGGTGTCACACAGGCCCAGCATTGCCTTTAGTATGCATAGTTCCATGTGGCCACGGGGTATAGCCTTAGACTTGAGCCAGTGGTCAGCAATGGTGCTAAGCCAGCAGTTGAAATCTCCCGCGAAAAACGTTGCCTCAGGGAAATGGATTGAGAGGATATTGGAGAAAATTTTTTGGCGGTCGTTTGGATCATATGGGGCATACACACATGCCACAGCAAAAGTTTCTCCATTCCACTTGAGATATACTAGAAGCAGCCATCCCTCCAAGTGGGAGGATGTGCTTCAGATATTTACTGGAGGGTCACGGTTAGTTCAAATTACCACCCCACAGTGGTACGTCCAAAAGGATTTGGCCAGAAGGATCATGGTTGATCATGACTCCTCCTCCCCCGGTGGACAGTGGGGTTCTTGGACGGCCAAGATGTCCATGGGGATATTGTGCAGAAAAGCCATTTTTTTGGCCCAGGACGTGGGGGCCTTGGCTCCCGCAATGTTGAGCGTCCCTATGTTGATTGTGGTAGTCTGCACATCAGGAATGCTGGGGCAACCCACTGAGGTCACCCAGTTCCTTATCGTGGGTCATACTGCAAGTATGGGGCCAATTAGCCAGATTGGTTCCAGTGTGTTGGTCGGTGGTCATAGTATTGGTTTTGTTCAGTTTTTTCTGGCTCAGATTACTCCGTGGAGTTTGGGTCTGGCATGGGTTGGTTCATGTCCCATCAGCAAAAAATTTTCCGCCGCTTGCCTGTGAGTTTGATGGGCAGAAACTAGGTGTTGGGGTGATTGGGTTTTGTGCATGAGTGTTGTCACATTGTGATTGGATGAAATGGTCTTCCATATCATGCGCATGAACCATATCATCGCTGATCACACGTGATTGGCTGGGAGGATCCACAGTGGTGCATGGTGGATTTGCTCCAGTTTTGTTGGAGGTGTTTGATTGGTTGTGTCCAAACAATTCATCATTTTGGTTGCATTGGGTTATATGCAGGGAATCTGATTGGTTATTCCATTGCGCTGCCAAGGCATCCGCCTGAATCTGTTCTGGGGAAATTGTGGTGTGAGCTTGGGTCTCAATGGAACTCGCGGCCTGCTTGCAGGCAGTCTGTGCACAATGATGGTATTTACACAAAACAGGCTCGACCATTGTGACATCAGCTCTTTTGCCCCAATAGAAGGCGAAAGTGGAGTCCTTAATTTTTGCCAAAAGTTGGGCTTATTTCGTCCATATTGTCCTAACAAAATTCCAGTGCTTCAATCCCACACTTGCTGGGGCACACATGGTCTTTGTGGCCTATAGCTGAACAGAATCCGCAGATAGGTGGGGTGTGTTCTGGTGTGATGCAGAAGGGGCAAGATACACTGCCATTGGGGAGGTTGATGGTTGCCATGCATGGAATAAGGGTGATATCCTCTACCACGTCCTGATTGGGTTCTATAATGGCTATTGCCTTCCCTGTTCACAGGTGGGGCAAGAGGGGAAATTTCTCAAATTCAAATTTTTTGATTACGCTGTAACCTTTGAGACCCCCGCAGAGCTCATCTGTGAGGATATCACGGTGCTCAGAAGTCAGTCAAATACGATGAATAGGTCATTTGCCTCATTCCATCATGTGCGCACCATGTGAATGGTGTGGTCTTCATTGTTAATTTTTACAGAGCATATGATTTTTGCTGCTTCACTGCTTCCTCCGCGGACATGAACCCAACGTCCACCCATCCTCTATGTAAATTTTATAATTTACTGAGACAGTGTTCAGGAAAGTTGTGGAGAAGGCCTCCCCCATTTTTTCCCATGATTTGAGGGAAGTATTGCTGACCATAGTTCTAAGGCTGTGCTCAAGGGAGGACAGGGGTTGGGAGTGTTCTATTTTGGTATATGCGCCCATTTTTTGCAAAATTTGCAAAACTCTGGGTGAGGCGCTGTGCTCACCCTTTTTGATGGGAGGGTGTGTCAACATTCCACCAGGGCATTTTTCCCCGGCAGGTTGGGAGGGCTTCAGGCCTTTCACGCTGGCCACTTTCGCCCAACTGGTGTTGTTGTGGACAAAATTGCTCATATTTCCTGGTTGATTGTCAATCTCAGAGAAATTGTGTAGAATCGTGTTACTAAAAGTGATGGTAACGGGAAATAAAAGCTTTTTTTAATATCATGAAATTGAATCATCAGAAATTGACACTGATGCAGAAATGATATATTGAACATCCATCCTAAGCCTGGAGTTCTGGCACCAATCTTAAACTCAGATACTCCTCAATGGGAAAGTGGGCAAATTCTAAATGATGGAACACAAAGACGTTCAAATAGAAATTCAACCCCTAAGCCCAAAATAGGGTGAGATGATCTAAACAGCTGAACTTATGAAATTTTGATAAGGATGGGAATATTCTCTCTATTCTCAAGCTATTTGAAAAAGCAATGTGGGAGCATCAAACCATGCAAAAGGATCAGCACTGATCAACTCACTCAAAGCCCATAGCTCTGACCTCGTTATTTCCATATTTGGGTGGCAATTGGTCTTATACAGATGCCAAAATTGCAGTCACATAACAGTTTGGGGGGCCTGGTTAATTAGAAGCCCAAAAAGAAAGCTTCTTAATATTAAATTCGATCAGAATGAGACTGTTGTAAGACTTGCAGACAGATTTTTTCATGAGGCTTAAGTCTTGCTTGGGTGCACTGCATAGTTAAATTTAATGCTAAGATTGCAATGAAACATGCAGTCAAATTCTACCATGAATTGCACCATGTCATCATACCTGCATTAAATGGAGAAAATTTAAACCCAAGAGCTTACCAATTATCTAAGAAGCTGTTCCCGCAGTTTTGACACCCCTAATCAGCCTGAGTCCATCCAAGATTCCTAAGAATGTTTAAATTGCTGGCTGATTAATAAAAATAAATAAATTAAGAATATATATATATATAAAAGAAAAAAATAATTAATAAAAAATTAAAGATTTAGCCTAATAAATGCTTTAGTTTACACTAGAGGATGAGGAGAGGATCCAAATCCATATTTTTTGACAGTTTGGGCTAAAATTAACAAATAGAGTATCTAATTCCAAACTCATTGGCAGTTCATCCTAAAATTAAAAATGGCAAAGATCAATGAAGGCTAATTTAGAATCTTAGGGCTTATGTTTGAGTCAAGTGGGGTGAAATGTTAACTTCTGGTGGTTGACCCAAAAATAAATCCTTTGACAAACAAAAGATTGGGGGGCAATTATCCTCCTAATGCTCAAACTAGTAACTAATTCTTAACTTAAAGCCTATTGCAACTACACGGCTTGGGCCAATTAACTCAACGTCAAGTTAATTCATTTATTTTATCAAAAGCTTGGGGTCAAATACACTCATGCATTCAATCCAATATTTCTGCACCAAAACCCAGCATTAGTCCCAGCTAACCAGGACCAATATCACTAACCAGCATAAGGATTGTTCAAGGATTGACCCAAAGATAACGTCTACAAAGTTTTATGGATAAATAGACGTTAGACATAATCAATTTTTTACCCTAGGGCAAAATTCATATGTTAAACTTTGTAATTGAATAATAGCACTTGCACATGGACCACCTGAATGAGAGTACCTAGTGCTATCAAGAGGGCCAGTTGACATCCTGATTAGGGAGTCATTTAGATCAGCTGTATGACAAAAACACAAATTGAGTTAGTCCTAAATTAACTTCCCACCTATGGAAGGTTTGTATGTCAATCTGAAAATTGGCATGATAGCATTTGCACATAGACTGCCCAAATGGGAGTACCTAATGCTATTGATTGGGCCAGTTGAAATCCCAATTAGGGAGTCATTTCCATTAGCTGAATGACAAAAACAAAAATTGAGCTGGTCCTAAAATAATTTCCCACCTATGCCAAATTTTATATATTGATCCTTGTAATCAGCTTGATAGCAATTGCACATTGACCGCCCAAATGGTAGTACTTAATGCTATCAAGAGAGGCCTGCTGACTTCCCAATTAGGTGTTCTTCAATTTCTTCAGTTAACGGCAAGATTTTATAGAGATTTACTTTATCAGCGTGTTGTAACTTAGCGCAGTATTGTTAGGATCTTCCATAAAGGATCACATAGGTTGAACCCACTGAACAACAGATGGATGATATGAGAATCATTGGTCCTTCAGACACAATTGAAAATATATTTAAAAATATAGGAGCAATAGACCAAAATATCTTTTATTTACTTCAATAAATACAGCGACCTCTCGCTGTTCCATTCTCTCTCTACTGTTAACAACCCCTCTTTTTTCAATCGCCAATTTTGCTTATATCCAGCGGCTTTGAAAAATACTTCTCTCATAGCTTGGACTGTTCTATTCTGTTAATTCTCCTTGGTTTTAGCTTGTTATTTTTCAGCTCCCTATCGTCCTAATTTGAGATGATATGTTTCACATTTTAGAATGTCAACATCACCTTATCACCTTATCACCTTATATAAAGTCATCCAATAATAATTTTTTCTATCCCAATATGCCTCATCTCATGGTACTCAAATAATCATAACTAATAAATTGTTTAGCAGAAACTTCCAAATCCTCCCTAGCTGTTTCAAGCTTATTGTCCAGTCATATTGGAATTGTGACATTAGCCCCCCTTGACTGGATGATAATGCTCCTATTGCTAAATGGTCAGAGGACCTTTGCATGTGATCAGTTAATGAACCAACCACTGTGGGGTCCTTGATGGTATACGCATCAATCTCTGTTTTCTCAATAACTCTGAATAGACCAATCCAAATACTGGCCAATTTGTATTTCTTCCTGAACCCATGTTGATCATGGAAGAGAACCATATCGCCCTCTTTGAAATGCACCAATCTTCTATGAAATACCAGATCAGCAACCTGATTCTTGATCTTCCTGGATAAGCTGAAGAAATATGCTTCAGTTTTCAATTTGATCTAAGTGTTTGCAAGGTTAGTCAAATAGCAGTGGTGCTCCATTCTACTGGTGTCTTCTAAACACAAACAAAGTAATGCCAGAAGAGTCGGGTTTCGCTCATATAGTAGTTGGAAGAGGCTCTTCCCCATGGTGGAATGGTAACTAATATTATAGGCAAACACAACAGTGGAAAGGAGGAACTCCGACTGGAAGGTCAATCCATTACTGATTTCTGTAGTATGTTCTTAAAAGACCCATTCATCTGTTCTACCATTCCATTGTACTCAGGGTATTATGAAGTCATCAGAACCCTGAAAATACCCACAAGCACATATAGTTTGGGAAAATGTGCGAGGTGAAGTTGGTTCCATTATTTGTAAGAATGAACTGAGGGCAGCCATGTCGCTGAATAATACATTCCATTACAAACTTTTTTATTGTGACTACTCCTATACCGGATCGCCCATGCTTCAACTCACCTTGTCAAGTGGTTGATAGCCACCAGAATGTACTTGCACCAGTTAACTCCTGTTGTCAGAGGGCTAATGACATCAAGGGAAACCATATGCCAACTAATTGTGGTTTCACTAACCGCTTTAGAGTCTTACAATGGAATGGCTTCTCCACTCGGCACTGGTGACAACAGGTTATGGTTTTTAGAACATCAAAGCTCATGCTTTACCAATAGTACTGATGGCACAACAACTCCATTGTCTTGCGCACATCACCATGTCTGACTGCCTTGTGGATGCTCATAATACTCCTGGGCCATGCAGAGGTCGCGGAAAACTCACCATAAAGTTTCTAATCTGCTTATACAGTTCCCCATTCCGTTGGAAGGTATTTGTTCACATCTCAATTATTTCTTTGATCACTTGGCGCAGTTTATCATTATATTTTCCTCTGAGCATCTAATTGTACATCACATTACTGAGATCCACCATCAAGGCAATGGTCAGCAATTGTGATAAACAGTCACTATCTGATGATTTACTCATGGGCGGTGAAGGATCTCAAAGTCATAAGCCTGCAGCTTAAAAGCCCGTTGAGCTAAATACCCTTCAGGCTCTTTGAGGTTCTGCAACCAACGTAACAACAAATGTTCTGTTACGACTTTGAACTTTATCCCATGCAAGTAGAGTCTAAATTGCTTATATACGTAGACCACTGCTAAGCAACCCCACTTGATCACAGTATAATTATGCTCATGGCAGTTTAGACTTTGACTGCAGTATGCTATGGGATGCTCCTCTCCCATACCATCTTTCTGAGGAATTACCACTCCCATAGCGGAAAGAGGCGCATCCATCTGAATGATAAACTACTTATTGAAGTTGGATTGCGTAACACTGGTGCACTGATCAATGCTGCCCAAAATGTATCAAAGATGTATTGATGACGTTCCATACGTTCAAAAACAACATCCTTTTTAAAAGCTCAAATAGAGGCCACTCAATACAGCAAAACGTTATAAATGAAGAACCAGTAGTAACTGACCATTCCTGAAAAATACCTTTATGTCACACTGCTTTTTAAGTTTAGTCATTTTGTGGGTGGCATCTACTTTGCCAGCTGTGGTTTAAGCCCCTTAAAGTCTACCACAAACCCCAGGTATTCCAACTGATCTTTGAAGAAGGTACATTTTTGAGGCTTGTTTAAGATGTTCACTCTAGTAATCAAGCAGAATACTGCTTCTTGGTGATTAAATTGCTCCGAAATGGTTTGAGAGAAAACATTAATATCTTTGAGGTATACAAGTACAAATGACAGCTTCAGGTCACCAAGAATAGTGTCCATGGCTCTCTGAAACGTAGCTGGGGCGTTATACAGCCCTTGAGGCATCTGAGTTGGTTGAAAAGCCTTTTGGGTGTGATTATGGTACATTTTTCCTGTTCTGTTGTGGGTAACTTAATTTGCCAGTGACCTGATATCAAGTCCATCGATGAGAAGTAATGGGCTTATCCTACCTGATTAAAAACATCATTGATCCAAGGCAAGGGGTATGAGTCCTTTTTTGTAATACTATTGAGCTTCCATTAGTCTATTACTATGTGGTTTGTGCCATCCTTTTTTTAATCAGAACGGGCGAATCCCACAGACTCTTGAAAGGTTTGAGCATCCCTTGTTCCAAAAACTTGTCATTTTCCTCTTGACAACGTCTTCTACTGCCCTCGATTGGCAGTTCAGCTGAGACCTTATGGGGGGACGATTCCTGTGTCCACTCAATGACCCCCCAAGAACACCCTAAATTATGATTTTCAACAGTAAAATCTCCTTATATTTCTATAAATCTATTGCTCGGTCTTTTTTGTTCTTCTTATAGCCCTTTTATTAATTCTGTCGTAACATTGTCATTATGCCAGCCATTGCTTTGACTGGTAGGACAAATTAATCTAATGAACCAGAATCAAGGTCTTAAAGAACCTCCTCTATTGGAGCCAAGTGTAAATATGTTACTATTTTGGTATCAGCGGATTTGCATTGATTCATTCTATAGATTTGCTAACAATACCCTAATCTCCCCATGGCTTGGAACTATAATCCCTGGAGCCAGATGATGCTCAAACTGTGTTTGATGATGGAGCCCAATGACTTCCCCCTATAGCCCAACAGGCACTTCCACCTCTAATTCAGTTTTCACTAAAACCAGTGTCCAGAAGGAATAGATATGGGCCCTGCAGCTCGGAAAGGTATCCCTTGATATCCATATATCTGCTGGGTAAGGGGCTGATGCTTAATTTCAGTTAATGATAGCTAACTGGCATCACCATGTCAATATATGCAAGGTTGATTTGGCTCATGTGCACCAGTTCCTTCAGCACTCCTTTAGAGGTGAAGTAAATTGGGATCTGCTGTCTCAAAATGGCAAGGGTCTCCTCCATCATATCAATGACACCCCAAAAGGGCGCAGGAAAGCATTTCCTATTAGCAAGTCATAATTTTTGTTTAGAATCACAATCGCCAGAGATACAATGACAATGGACTAAACCACAAAGGTAGCACACAGTACGCTCCCTCAGAGATGATGCTTTCTGCTCCAGCAGTCCCATGTACTGATTAATGGTCAACATCCTGTTTTTCTTTCAAATTCGCCATCAATTTGGTGGAATCTATGTTGACTGTAGCACCAGTTTCTATTATAGAGAAAACTCTATTCTTAATTACAAACATATCACATATGTATGCTCGGAATAATAAGAATATATGGTGTTTGATATGTGGACATTTATGGGATCTCTCTTTTCAAGAAAACTCATTATCACTCACTAACTTTGAGATTTTCTTTGACAATAGCATCTAACAGAAGGGACACGTTTACTCCTATTAGAGTTGGTGCATCTGCAGCAGATCCAGCTTGTCCAAGAAACTTGATTAAGCATTTGGCTTGCATATAGCTTCAGTTGCTTCAAAGATCCTTTGTTCGCCGCAGCCTTAGCTTGAGCCCATGTCACTAAGTTCACTCCTCCAACTGGCTGCTATTATTAAACTAATCATCATACTGAGGGACTTCCGTGGGATATACTACTATTGATTCAGGGACGTTTGGAGTTGGGATTGCATAGGTAGAGAGTTTCATCTCTATTCCATTCCATCTTTCCCATGGTAGTATTGATATTAGTGTATGTAGTGCACTAGGCAGTTATGGTTTAATTTTGCCAAGTGACCAGGGTGGCCACATTCATAGCAGCTAACCCCTTAAGAGCCATGTCCCTTAAATTTCATAAGAGGGTCCAGTCAGAAAGTTTGAGGACGTTTGGCGTAACTATATCCTGGTTGTTATTTAGGTTGTAAAAATTTTTGTAAACAGCCTGGAGGCGGTAGTCAAACTGCTGAGAATAATTTGGCTGAGGATGAGAAGCAGAATTATAGTAAGGCCGGGGGTTGCTAAGCGGAATGTGGCCTGGACAAGCATATTCTCCTGAATAATAAGGTACAGCGGAGGCAGTAGTTTTCCATTCCATATTTGGTGACGGAAAATTAGTGGATATGTGGCGCAAGAACTGTACAATATTGAGCAGGGGAACGTCATCATCCAGAATTGGCAAAATGAAACTGTGAAGCTCTCAGTATGGCCTTACCGCAGTGGTCTTGTGATGCACACGTCAGCTTCCACTAAGTATCACGCCCTAATCAGTATGTGAGCTTCTGTTGCAAAATGATCAGCAAACTCCATGAGAGTCTCATTATGTCAGAATAATCATCAAGATTTCCAAATTTCACTGTGACATCTTTGAGTGCCTCTTAATAGTTGAAGCATAGTGTCTTTTACATCCTGATAGGTAACAGAGCTGCTCAGGAGATATTAGGTGACTTGATCAGCGCTCCCAACATCCAATGTGAAAATCAACAGTTTTGTTTTCTTCCAATCAGATCACACCTTACGCTTTAATAAAAAATTCTTGAAGAAGCCATGAGTATTTTAACTTTGATCAAATGGAGGCAACTTCTCAATATCGACCTCCTCATCCCATTCAGAAATTTTTTTTCATACTGAGGAGTAGATTGAGATCAAAAAGCTGTTTCTCTATGAGAATCTGGTCCAGCAGAAGTAGGAATGTACGCTGCTTCAGAGGTAGCGTGTCCTTCTGCCATAGGTAGCATCACTTCACTTGAGGAAATGGTGCCCTGACTCATATTCTTATCCAGTGCTACCAACCTGGATGTAGTATCTTCAAGCAGCTTCATATTCCTCCTTTTATTGTACCCCCCTTGAAGTTCTTCCTCTTCCCAATGAGAGGGCTGAGAGTACTGGTCAATTTCTGCTCAGCGTGTTGCAGTTGTTTGGTGATGTCATTTAAAAGATTGGCAAGTTCCTAGTTTTGTTGTCCCAGAATTTGCATTTGACTAAACGTTATCAAGATGGTGCATAAAAGAATTTTGTTCTTGGAGAAAATCATACTGTTTCTTGAGCACTGCATCTAACATGAGTTTGAGTTCCTCATAATGGCTGGTGAAGCGCTTTGTGAAGATTCCCCAGCAACATAAGCTTTATGCAAAATAGACGGTGATTGGAGATTTTGAGTTTTTAGTAGTTGATCAATGGGCTCCCTATAATGAGCACCACTGTTAAAATTTTGGGCGGTATTGTTGGGATCCGCCATAAGGGTCACACAGGTCAAACCCACTGAACAACAGATGGATGATATGAGGATCATTGGTCATTCGGACACATTTGAAAATATAATTAAAATAAAGGAGTAATCTCCCTAAAAATCTTTTATCTATTTTAATATTACAGCAACCTCTCGCTGTTCCGTTCTTTATCTACTATTAACAACCTCCCTTTCTCAATCGCCCATCTCACTTAATTACTGCAGCTTTGGATGATACTGCTCTCATAGCTTGGTCTATTCTATTATGCCAATTCTCCTTGGTTTTGGCTTGTTATTCTTCAGCTCCCTACCACCTTAATCAAGGAGATTTCATATTCATCAAATGTTACATTGCCTTATCGTTTTATTGCCTTATTTGAAGGTGATCTAATAATAACCCATTCTATCTCAATATTGCCTAATATTGAGGCACTCAAATAATTGTATCTAATATCATGGTCAGCGGATTTTTCCTAATCTGCCCTAGCTGTTTAAGGCTTATTGTCCAGTTATATCAGAATCATGACAAGTAGTATAATAAAACTCAAATTTAGGGGATCCTAAGACAATTTTGCACTATTTTATTGTAAATTTTGTCCATGAAATCCTCCCAATTTTGAGAATATTTTGCCACTAATAAAACTAGCAATAGGTTTCAATCGTATCAGTTTAAGTGCCAACTGAGATGGAAAATAATCTTTTGAAATTGCATGCTCAAATGTGGCCAGGAGATGTCCAAGAAGTATAAATACCAGCGCCTGGCCTAAATGAAAATTATCAAAATAATTTTGTCATAAAAGATTTATTTATTTTATTTTCTTTTTTTTATCTTATATCTCTTTTGGAGAGTGTCAGCTAGCTGGATTCTAAAAATCCACAGCTTGTACCTTTGCCTGCATCCGGAGAAGTTTCTGAATATGAAGGGAAAATTGAGTCTAAAATAGGCCAGAAGAGTTGAGGCCAATTAAATATGCCTAGTGAGTTTCCAAACAGCCAGAATAACATATGCCACTGTCAAAATTGAGGTTCAATAGTCCGATCTTCTTCCCAATTAAGTGCGCAGGATTATATACAAGAAAGCTTTCCTCAGAAATTAACACCAAGCATGGTGCACCACACAGGACGATCTCAGGTCCTGAAGGGATTCCTTAAAAGTTTTATAAGACTTATTTCAACTATTTATCCCCCTAATGAAAGCCTCAATGAACAAATTTCTTTTATAGACACGTCTCCTCCCAGGAAAACAAGAGGTATATGGAACCATTGTTTTAAAAGGGGGATAAGATGGATTTGGCATACTGGAGCCCTATCTTCCTCACTAACATTGATACTATATTATCAAAAAATAATGTCTAGCCGATTAGGGTCATTTCATCTGAGGTGATATCCCCAGAGCAATTTGGCTTTATTCCCAAAAGCTCAATTTGGGAGAATATACATAATGTGGATAATGTACTTCAATCCCCAGCAACTGGGGAGCTTGTGTTTCCTTTAATAAAAAAGCGTATGACAGAGTAAACTGGGAATACCTCAGGTCCTGCCTTCAACAGTTCCACATCCCCCACAGTTCATCTGTTAGGCGATGATCTCACTGAATCAGTTACAAAGGCACTAAGAGGACCAGGCTTCCTCAGTGATGTGGTGTTCCCTCAGAGGGGTCTTCGCCAAGGATAACCTTTGAGCCCACATTTATACAATTTCAGCCTTGACCCACTTCTCTGCAGTATAAATTCACGTTTTACTAATTTAAAAGTGCAAGGCCAAGCACTAGTTAAGATGCTTGTATTTATAAATGATTTTGTGGTTGGGGTGTACAGCAACCAGGACGCATGCACACTGGAGTCCACAACCCGGAGATATTCCAAGGCTAGCAATGCAGCACACAACAAATCCAAAACCAAAAACATCCTTTTTAGTAGATATTAAACACAATGGTCCCCAGTGCCCCTCAATCAGAGGGACCCAATAGTTCAGTATATCATCAGATTATCCAGGAGATAACCCCAAAGCACTCATCTCATATTACCTTTTGTGTTAAGCACCACGGAGGGTTCAGTGCGACACCTGGTAGTATGGATAGAGGCGTGTGGATATGCCAATTCAATAATAGATCACAACATAATAGTATATGTAACAAAAGCGTATCACGTCATTAAGGGATTAACAAACCAGCTTACTGTCAAAAGTATGGTTTTCAGGCCATGCCATCGCGTTCTCCCTTTCCTTTTTTGATTTGTTATATGTTCTCATACAAGGATGGCTTTGGCTAGGTCAATCTATTAATGTGCAACTGGAAGTCCTATATGGTCCACTCAAAATGTGGGTGAATGGGCCTACTTAACTACGTGGACCAATCATCCAGGATTCTGGGTACATGAATTGCTTTATTAAACAACCCCTCAAACTTAACCCAAAACTGGTCACATGAAGAACAATCCAACTTTGCCCGCACCCTTGGCCTCCATAACCCCACTAACCCCAACTCTCTTCTTACATATATGGCAGCTCGCCCAACTTCAGCAGGCCCGCACAGGACCATCGCCCATTTTGAGAAGATTCTACTTAATATGAGGAGTGCAGAATGGAGGATCAGTATCAGCGGGTATACCCTGCAGTGGGGTTGTCCTACTCCTCATTTCAAACAGGAAGTCTATGGGAAAGCAGTTCTGAACAATTTGGTACCCAGGAGGCCCCTTTTATGGCCAAAGTGGAATATCTGGACACGTTAGACATCCCATACTCCATAGAAACCCAGAAAGACATCTGAAGATACACTCATCACCCTTTTCTACAGCCACAAGGATGTTTTCATGTGTGGCGCTGTATGGAATGAGTATACCATACTGAAGAGCGATCCAACGCATCACAATCCTCATGTGTTGTGTGTGACCAATATGGGACGTTCATACAATGACTGGAAGAGTTCCCACCTTCAAAAGCGATATGGCGTGATGTTCAGCGTCTCTTTTACAAGGAGCAAACACAGATCTTTAGCTTATCCAAGAATATCTTCACCTTGGCCTTGAATTTAACTATACAAGTTCCCTGTGAGCCTTAGTGGAGGCAATCGCTATGTGGACTATCCACACAGTTGTCCTGAGCCATTTTGGGCTCTACTCCCACCCTCCAGGAAGCTGTACAACGATTCTGGTCACACTTTATGGACCACTTTCAAGCATGGTTATTTAGGTATCTACCATCCTGTCAATGACAGTTGATCTCATCCTTGTTCCCAGTATGGTTTGTCACTTCAAACCCTTTCCTTCATATGTGAACGATAGTGGCGCAAGCCTCTACTCACAATACTCCTCTTCCTTTAGTTGGCGTTCCCTCTGGCAACAGGAGGAAGCATTAGCTTCTCTGGGGTGCCTTTAGCGCATGTTAGTGCTTTATTATTTTAATTTATTGCGGGAAGGCCAACCAGGGGACGGACACTTCAAAATGTAGACATGAAAAAAACGAAACTTATTAACAGGGAAGGCACCCCAGAGAAGCGATGCTATCTCTTGATGCCAGCGGGAACGCCACTATGGGGAGGAGGAGGGATCGTGTAAAGGGGCCATAACCACAATTGAACACGTGTGGAGGAAAGGGTCCTATTTGATGAACCAAACTGGGAACAAGGAGGAGACCAGCTGTCGGCGATGTGGTGGGAGGTACCCAAACATCCACACTTGAAAGTGGTCCACCAAATGGGACCAGAATCTGTGGACAGCTTCTGGGAGGGTGGGGATGGAGCCTGTGATAGCATCCAAGGCAATCTTGTGGATAGTCCACATGACAATTGCGACTACCAGAGCATGGAGGGAGGGTGGAAGAAGGGAAATCATGAATAGAGCAAACATATCCCTAGACAGGCTGAAGGGATGTGCCTAATCCTGGCCAAGCAGACGTTGAACTTCGCTCCATATCGCTTTAGAGGTAGGGCACTTCTCCAGGCGGTGGAACAGCGTTCCATACTGGCCACACACAACGCAGGATGAGTGTAAAGCATTAGAGCACTCAGCTGTACGGTACACCCGCCTCAGGCAGCGCCACATATGGGAACAGATTCGAGGCTGCAACAGAGGGTGGTGTGCTTATTTCCAAATAGTCTTCTGGGTCTCAGGGGAATAAGGGATATCCATCATGTCCAGGTAGTCCACCCTGGATATGACATGGGGTCGTGTGGGGATCAAGCCATCTTGAATGGGAAACCCCTGTACCTCCTGTGTGAACTGAGGAGAGGGGCGGCCTCTCTGGGCTGTGTGTCCATTAATACAGTTTATCCACTCAGCATTCCGCATGGAGAGGAGGATTCGTTTGTAGTGGGTTTTGGTAACATGAGGACCTTTGGCTGATGGGTGGGAAGCCAGATATTTCACCAGGAGTGAGGGTGCGATGGATTGTTAAGGCCCAGGGCGTGGGAGAAGTTGGAGCGGGCCGCGCGGGACCAGTGTTGGGAGGGGAGCGTAGGGGCGGTGATTGCCGCAATCTTGGTGCCCAGGATCTTGGCAGCGTGGGTTTTAAAGTCGAGCAGGCTCATGCCAACATGACTATGATAGCCAAACATGACCTCAAGCCGCACTGTTGGCGGGCGGCCTGACCATAGCCACCCTTGTATAAGGACATACATAGATTTGAAAAAACCCAGGGAGAAGGCGATTGCGTGGGCTCCAAACCAGACTTTAAAGAGGAGCATATAGTTGGCTAAAAAACCCTACCAGTAAGGGAAGTAGGGTGGGCTTTGAGGGAAGAGATGCGCTTCGTCACATTATTCTAGAATATGACTTTTTATTACTGCTGAGGCATACCCGCCTGCCTCCACCCACATGCCCAGATGGCGGACCGGCCCTATGGTAGGGCGTGGCATGAAGGGGAGCACAAGTGGGGCGGTGTGGGGTGAGCAGGGAAGGCGAGCATGTATGCGAGCAGATGGGCTGGGCTGGGCACTGGTTGCTTGGGCCCAGCAGGTTTGATACTGACCAAGGAGGATGATTATAGTTTTGGAAGCGTTCAGTGCAGCATTTCTTACCTAGGAATACTCCTGGATGAGAGCTTCCAGCGCGCGTGCATCTTGATTATTAGACACCCCAACCACACAATCATCTGCAAACGCCATCATCTTGACTGGGGCTTAGCCTGGTGCATGGACCCCAGTGAGGTGGGCATTCACATTCCGAAGTAGTGGGTCAAGGCTGAAGTTATATAAGAGTGGGATAAGGGGTCCCCTTGGCGTAGGCCCCTTTGAGGGCGGACTACTTCCGTGAGGAAGCCAGGGCCACGCACTGCCATTGTTGCAGATTCCATAAGCAGCATTACCCAGTTGATGAAGCGAGGGGCAAGCGGAATTGGTGGAGGCAGGCCCTGAAGTATTCCCAGTTTACTCTATCATAGGCCTTCTGTGGGTCCAAAAATACAAGCGCCCCAGAGGCCGTGGACTGGCATGCATTAGCCACAGAGTGCACATTGTCCCAAATCGACCTTCTGGGTATGAAACTGAATTGTTCTGGGGAGATGGTGGCAGATGCTACAATCCCTAAATGGTTAGCCATGATTTTAGTTAATATTTTTGTATCCATGTTAGTTAAAGAAATGGGGCGCCAGTTGGCTAGGTCTAGTTTATCCCCTTTCTTGAAGAGTTTGATGGTGAAGGCCTCTTGCCCTCCTGGTAGAAGGCGTGTATCCAGAAGTCTCTGGTTAAGGGAGGCAAGCAACAGTGGAAATATATATTTGAAGTACTTCTTATAGAACTCATACAGAATGCCATCAGGGCCTGGGCATTTCCAATTTGGTGCCTCACGGATGGTGGACCAGAGTTCGTTTGGAGTAATCAAATTTATTAATTCTGGGTATTGAGAAACAGTGCGGATGTGAGTGCTATCAAGAAAATTCGCCATTTCAGCCAGCTGAATTGGATCGAATCAGTACAAGTCAGAGTAATACTTTTGTACTTTGATCGCCACTTTGGCCGGCATATCCACGATGGAATCATCCAATCTCCGCACCTGTGTGCAGGCCACGCTCTGGCGCAGTGCAAAGAATTTTTTAAAAAATATGCAGAGCACATGCCGCCCTCCGTAATGTGTTTGGCCCTGTACTGAACACAAACCTGATGTTTGGGTTGCCTTTCAAGCGGTGAGGTGGGCAGCTGCTTCTGCCCACTTCCGGCCCCAAGCAGGGCTGTAGCCTGTGGCTGGGATGTTGGACTCCAGGTGTGCCAACTCTGCCAGAGCGCGCGAAATGATGGCCAATGTAGCTCATGAGCATCGGGAGGAGAGGTGGTGAGCGTTGCAGATGGTATCCTCTTTGAAGGCTGACCATGTGGAGGTTGGGTCCACGCAAAACAGTGTGATAGACTCTTTTGCCAAAGTCACTGATTCCGCCCAAGTGGAAAAACCTGGCGATGCAATTTTGGGTGGGCGGAGTTTGCACCAATGCAGAGCCCTAGCCACTGTGATGGGTGAGTGGTAGGTTATCAAGACCAGCTGGTGGTCAAAGAAATCGATTTTTGATGTGTGGAAGTGGGAAATATGAGATCGAAAATTTTGCTGGCGTGAGGATAAGGTTGATGCGGGTCATGGACCTTAATTGGCCATTGTGGACGTGGAGGCGCGTCATGTTTTTGAGCAGCGGAGCTTGCTGTGGCAGCGCATCTAATAACCCAAGGGTGGCCTTTAGAATGCGAAGTTCTATGTGACCCTGGGGGCGTGGGATGAGGAAGGCCAATGGTTCATGGGTGTGTTTAGCCAACAGTTCATGTCGCCAACTATAAATGGGTCAGGGGGTAACGGAAGGGATTTGACCAATGAGAAAAATTCACAATGCTCTTGTGCACAGGTCGAGGCATAAATGTTGACAATAGCGTGCAGCACGTTGGCCCACAAAAATGTAACAACAAGGACTCAGCCATCGAGGAAGGATTCAGACAATAAGAATTTAAAAAAATTGTTTTTTTAACAAGCACCCCACAGTGCTCAGACCAAAAGGATAGTGAAGGGAGGAGCATGGTTTTCCAAGCATCCTCAGAACCTCGCGGACAGTGAGACTCCTGGATGGCTAGGATGTCCACGGGTAAATTTTTTTATAAAAAACTCAGTTTCCTAGCCTGGGACAGCGAGGCCTTGTTTCCGGCGATATTCAACGTCCCTAAAGTGAAGGCTTCCCCCATCGCACCTTAGGTGTGAGGGGGTGGGCACCTGGGCCCACCAGCCTCCTCTGGATCCCCATGGGCCTTCACAGTGGCGCGGGTGTTTGCAGCAACACTATCAGTAGTTTTGTTAATTTTAGCAGACAGGTTCGCGTTGGCTTTTGCCTTCACTTTTTGTTTCCCCGTTGTTGAATGAATTTTTTGCGGTGCGGATGAGTTTGGTGCACCAATGTTTGGGTCAAAAAAAATCTTCAGGTAGGTTGAGGACCAAGTCAGTTTCAATCGGGGCTTGGTTGCAAAGGTCAGGTGAGATCAAGTCACCCATTGGATCCTCAGATTGGGTGGCCCAATCAGCTTGGGCTTCCCAATCTGATTGGGTGAGAGATTACCAAATTGCTTCCACCACGAAGGTTTTAATGTCCTCCTGGCGTTGGGAGTGTGGGATAGCGGAGGCGACTTTGGCTGCTTCCTTAGCCGTGGCCCTGCAGGCCTGTTTGGCCTTCTTTCTCTCTTGAGGGGAGACAGGATTTACTAGTAAGTGGCAGCCTTGTGCTCCCCACAGGAAGGCCTCTTTGGTACTGGTGGTTGGTTCATAGTGCGCCTCCCCATTGGCCATGGCTGCTGAGGGGTGCTCTTGGAATGTGATGCCCTCCTTGGTGGGGCATGCATGTGCCTTATGGCCAAATGCATCACAGTGGGTGCAGATGGGGGGTGCGCTATCTACAGTTACCCAGAAATGGTGGGTGGTATGCCCTTCAATATTAACATAAGTGGAGTGCGGGATCTAGGTTAAGTCCTTCACAATCTCCTCAGTTGGAGTCAGAACTGCAATGGCTTTGCTGGTACACAGGTGTGGCATCAGTGTAAAGCGTTGCATCTCGAAGGATTGTATTTTGCCATATATAGTGAGACCATCTTTCAGGTGCTGCTCCAGAATGGCACGCTTGACTGTAGTGGGCAAGAAGTGAAACGTGAGGAAAATTTGGTTGGATTTTGTCCATCTGGTGCACTTGGTTTTGATGACCTGCTGCCCTTCAGGGAGGTGATTACAACGTGCACTGCAGCAGCTTCATCTGCTGCCTCCTTGTTTTCAAAACTGAGATCCAGCCAACTGCATAACATGGAGTGAGGTGTGACGTACACCGCGGTCAGGAAATAAGTGTGCATATCCTCACAAAATTTTTCCCATAAAGCTGTTTGTTGGATATCCAGGAACACCCAGACTCCATATTCCACCGACGAGAGTGGTTGAGAGTGCGGCATGTTAATGTACTGGATACATCGCGCCTGCCAAGCTAGGATTTCTGGGGAAATAGTAACCGCCAGTTTTTTATTTTTATCTAATCCGCCAGTTTCTCCGGGGCATTTTTGAACGTTAGAGGTCGCAGGCCTACCACCTGTGCCTCTTACCTTACTTGCCCAACTGCTCCCTGACATGGGCGCAGACTAATCTCCTCTGTGAGATTATCAAACTAGATTCAGACTTGAATTGAATAATTTGCAAAAGTGATTGCAACGAGAGAGAAAGTTTTTTTGTTAGTGCTTTATTATTATCACATATTAGAAGTGTCCATCTCATGGTCAGCCTTCCCCCAAATAAATTTAATTTTGATACTAATAACAATAGATAAGTTGGAATTTATTAAAGTTTTAAATCGTAATCCTAAAATTGAGGCTTCACCCAGACTTGGGCAAAGACAAACAGACCCATCTGTTCAAGCTTATATTTTCCTCCATAACGGTAGGGCTATTATTGCTGGGATCATTCATGTGAAGGTATGTATTCACCAGGTAACCTCATAAGGGACCTGTATAAAGCACCATATTGAGTTTTTTATTATATTTAAAGGCCAGGTCCTTCAAAGCTATGAGATTATTAGTCAGTATAAATTCAGCAGGATCACCTACTAGACATTGGGTCTCTAGGGCGATCTCTTGGCGGAATAGATGTCTTCACCAATGCAAATCTCTGATAAAATGAAGACAATATCTTTAGTCAGCGTTAAGCAATCTCTAGTTAAAGCCAGAAAAAATTAATTATGCAAACAAGTATACCTTTATCTGTTAAAATCCAGAGTTTTTATAACTTAATATAAGTTCTTTCATGTATGGTATACTTTAGTAGAATTCTAGGATCATGTAGGGTATGGATATTTCTGATTTGCAAAATCTTTCCTGAATGATATGGAAGAATATGGAGGTTTTCTGATGGACACAATTTTTTTTGATTGATCTGATGGAATTAAGCAATTTATTAATTGGAAGATCTTTCCCAGATAATCTAGTAAATTCTGGAGAGATCAGGATTTTAGTTGCTCATTTAGGAAATCATTGTTATAGCAGTCTGGTAGCTTCTGTGGTGGTGGAACCCCATTATTTTATTGCAAATTATCTTTTTTGAACTTCTTTCGAACTAGTGAGAATCCCATCATTCCTGACAGCAATACAGTACTCCATTTACAGATAGAAAGTGAAGTTTCGCCATTCTTGTCTCTTCAGAAAAGCTAGAGAAATTATGACCCCTTATTTGCTTAATTTTTCAAACCTGGGCTTAAGTCAAGGCTGTTTTAATACAGGCGCTTAGTATTGATCAAACCCACTCAAACCAAAACAGGCATTCTTGTTTCCTTTATTCAACAAACTGGAAAGTCCTGCTTATTTCTCTATGTAATTCTATGGCAGTGTTCAGCCATTGGTTAATACTAATTTTGTTCTCTAAACGACGCCATTGCTACTTTCATCTCTAACCTTAAGTCTTCTCATGACTTCTTATTACAAATAAAAGAGCTCAAGAAAACTTCTAAGTTCATTTAAGAAGTAAAGGAGGTTTGTACAAAGTTCCTTCGGCTGTATCAATCAAAGGTATACATCTCAGAAGCCTCCACAAGACCTCGCGTACACAACATCAAAGCAAATAACCTTATTAACCTTATCTTATTATACTGCAAAGGCCGTCATCAAACCATGGAATAATGCTATGAGCAACACAAGAGGAGGAGAAATAAAAGTTCTGGTAAAAAAAGAGAATATGAGTAAAAAGGTTCTTCATGAAGATATCACTACCATTTCCACTATCCAAATCTGTTTACCTAAAAATTTTTCTTCTAATGATGCCTAGGTGAACTAATTATCTACTTCTGAAAATAAACGTTTTGAACAACTTATCTCTCATCTGACAATGTCATCCATGTTCCTCACTTTGACGCCCCAGTTTGGCAGCCTGGTTACTAGAGTTTCTGTTAGAGCTCATAATGTCCCCATTCTTGAAATCATTATCAACATGTCTCCAGTGAGAGTCATCTCATTGAGACTAATGTATAATGTAAAGAATGTTTTCAACTTGTCGCACTACATGTATTAGGGCACTGCTGGACCAAAGTTTAAAATTTATAGGGGCCCATCCTGTGCGTCCACTCAGGTTTGGTATAAATCAATGTTTATCAGCGATACCCTTAAAATCCCAGCTATGAACTACTATCATAATACAATTTTTCTAAGATTATGATGCCATTATTCATTACACTGAAGGGTTCTTGCGCTTTAGTACATGCATCCTCTAATATTTGGGCTACTAGTGATTGCAAAGAACTCATAAAAGCTTGCACATGTTTACTAGAGCAGATGATAATTTATTTACTATATACCATGTAAAGGTTCACAAATGCAGCTGCTGCCTCATGTGGTTGATGGAGCCTAGGGGATGCCCTTATACATTTTGGAGCTAAAGTTAATTCCTCCAAGGTCCCAGATTATAAATAATACCCAGGACACATGACTATCCCCATCTGGAAGACTTTTGAAAGTAAAAAAGTTTATAATCCATCATTAAAAAAGATCATAGGTTGTCTAGGAGCTCTTGATACTGCGTAAGCCAGTCCTCTTTGTGTTACTGGCCAACTTAAAACCCCCAAATCATGCACAGTAAAAACACCATTAGATTAATTATGGTTAATACCCATTGGCAATTATTAAATGTCCAAGGATTTAAAAGCTTTGTGCTTTTTGGTTAGAATAACCTCCCACTGTGGCACCAGCTTTAACCTCTGCTGTAGTAAGCTTTACTTTTAAACAAAGGAAGAAGTTCAGAGGAGTTCTTTATATACCCTCCTGTTTCACATCCCCACCATTTTCGCCCTTGAAACGGTTTTTTAATTTATAAAATTATTAATAAAATGGCAGTTGAGGCAGCAGTTGTCCCTGCCAATTTCCTACTTCGCCAGCAACTTCAGGGGTGATGGAGCCCCTTGTTGAGGGTATTCCTACCCTTAACTTTCCTCATGAATTGAGGAAGATGCAAAGTATGAAATTGAGGAGCTAGCTTTTGGTGCGAGCTGTGCTTGCATTGACGCAGCAAAAACTTCTCATTTTGACCCAAATATCCTGAAACCCTCCAGCGCATCAAGTCATTCACTTGTTTGCCTTCTCTCATCACTTTCTCTGAGCATCAACTTTCTCAGTATGTTGAGGCGATAGACACTGTCAGCCTTATTAACGTAGAAAACCCACAATTATATCACCTTATGCCACATTTTGCTAATGCTCCTACCCTGATGTTGTCCGCCATGGTCTGACAGCTAAAGTGGGCGCTGACAAAAGTTCCCTAAAAGCTTCCTCACCGTCTGATATGGCTTCATAGGCTGTTAGCTGAGTTGCCATACAGGACTTTTTATTTTCAATAATCCCTTTGTTTGGTCCATTTGTAAATTAAAATGCATTGTGGCTCCCCCTTTTTTTGTTGGGCACCATTAGTGCTAAAAAACAAACAAATAAAGGAAGAAGGTCAAAGAGCTACTGGTTAAATATGCTAATCTTTTTTCCACCTCTTAGTATGACTACAGACAGTTTAAATGGATTGTACGCAGTGTGTAAACAGGAGACGCTTCTCATATTTGATCAAAGTCTAATTGTATGAGCAAAATTAGAGGAAGTTAAGTTCCTATAGTGCTGAAGGAATTAATAACGATGAGTCTTCTAATACCCTCGTGACGCCCATGTGTGTTTCCCCTTCTACTTAGAAGAAAAAATTGGAAGTCATTAATTTGTTATTTATTACTGCATTTTTAATTTGTATTCAAGAAGGATATCCATACATTTTTAGATTGACAATTTAGTACACCTCAAATCCGGAGCTCAATATCTCTTGGCATTTGATTTTGATAGTAGATAGTGGCAATTAAGCATACCCCAAGAGTCAATTAAATGCTTGCTACTATAAGCTAAAAACATCGAGTTGACCCAAATGCTATAGGAGCTGTGCAACTCCCTGGTCACCTTTCAATGGCCATATATGGGCTACTGGGGGACCTGAAGCTATCTTGTGTTAAGTCTACCTTGATGATGCCTTCATCATCCCAAAAATATAAAGATCAACTGGAACATCTTCATCAAGTCTTTGATCAAATTAGTCAGGCGTCCTTTGAGTTTAATCCCTATTAATGTTCCTTTTTATATCATAAAATGAGTTTCTTTGGGCATAAAGTCACCAAACAAGGGGTTCAACCTTAACAGACAGAGTCATTGCAGTTGAGAAAATGACTCTTCCCCATAGTCCCAGGGACATTAAAGTGTTCCTTGGGATGGTGATATATTACAAGAAGTTCATCCCATGGTTTATGCCCTCAATGAGCCTTTAGTTACCTGATTTATATAAAACGTTTGATTCGATTGAAATCTCAAGCAGGATGAGGCTTTTAAGCTCTTTGGACATCTTTGATTACCCAGCTTCTACTTCTTCATTAAATTTTATCTACCCTTTGTGCAATACACCAATGCCAGAAAGGTGGATATAGGGGCCATTCTGGCCCAGTTAAATGATCAGCAAGTAGACTAACTGGAGGTTTATTTCATCAACCATCTATCCAAGACTGAGCGGAACTACAGCATTACTGAATGGTATGCTTACCAATGCTCCTCACAATTATGCATAAAAAACCTTATATATATGTAGCTCACTTCATTATAATCACTTATCTTTCCTTTCTTAAATGACTCCAGCATATAAAGGATCGAAATAGGAGTCTGGCTAGATGGGCGTTACAACTAGGGTTACAAATTACTATAGATTATCATGTTGGCACTATCCACCCGAATGTAAATGGTTTATCAAGGATGAAAACCTTAGCAGTAATAACTAAAGAAGACTGGTTATATAATTAAATGGTTGGACAAACCAGTGGGAGTTGGAGACACCAGAAATCAAGAAGAATTTTAATTTATGCTAAAGAAATTCTGCTCAAGGATGTGATGCTATATAAATTAATAATAGAAAATGTTTGCCTTATGTACAAAGGTCCTATGAACCAAAGTTATATTTGAGAGCCACATGAGTGTAGGACATTGAACTATTGATAATATGTACTAGCGGTTAAAAAAATGGTATTGTAATCAGTTGCTTGAAACCATACACAAGGTTTATAAGCCTGTTTATTCTTCAGAGCTGCGGATTGTGCATGCCCCCGCTACCAGCATCAAGCCATGGCAACCCCCTTGCCTTTCAGCATGTTCAGTGTTGATATAATAGGGCCTTTATCCACCGGATTCCATGGCCATCAATGTACACTACTTATTATTAACCATCAAAAAAAGTGGGCCAAGGTTTCCTCTGTCGTTGTTACCACCATAAAGGCTATGGCCTTATTCCTTTTCTTTTCCATTTTCACACAACTTAGATGCTTAGGGCCTTATTTCTAAACAGATTAGTTCTATATCACAAGTTGTCCATTGTTTAACATCACTATTTGGAACCAGCTAACACTTTGCTGTCACTTGCAATATTTTTAACTAATGGGGTAATAGAAGAAGCAAGTACCCTCATATCTAATCTGAGTAAGATGCCAGCCACCCTTACCATGAGATTGAACCACTATCTGGCATCCAAATTTTTAATCTACCAGAAAAGTATCACCACATAACCAAGATGTCACTGTTTCAGTCCCTATATGGGTGAGAACCACAATTACCTAATGGTGGCTAACCACTGCTAGCTCTTATGCTCCTGAACCTGCCTATTTGACCATGAGGGCTCTGTCAACGAGATCATTAGGTTACAAGTGTTTTTCGCTAAAGGGATTGTTAATAACACTACAGAGGGACTGCGTGATTCAATTCTCATTAACCAGCCTTACCACCCTCAAAACTTATGATCTCTTTTTACATTATTGCCCTGGAGGAAGGCGCAACAAGTTTAACACCTCCTGGATGGGCCCATATTGCGACTTATGCAAGGCGATTTCCAAGTATTCCATTGAACATTTCAGCCAGGGCACCATAGTTTATAGAGTTCATGCTAGGTTCCTTTGAGCTTACGTCCCCCTCCTACGGGGTTTTGATAGAGGAACAATTGGATATTATAAATGACATATGATCTGAACCTAGGAAAGGAAAAAATGATGAGCAGTTTAAAAGCCCTCCTCTGGAATAGAGCCTCACTACCCAAATAAATTGTTAAATATTAGTTTTAATTCCTAGATGGGCAAGAACCATTATAGTCTATTCATGGTTCATCACTAGGTGCAATTTCGACTAGGTAATCAATTGACAACCTGTAATTTTTGTATCACAAATCCAGAGATTTGAAATCCTAAAGCTTTATCATGGTATCATGACAATCCAGACTTTGACGTAGAAAGCTGGCCACTTCTCAGACCTAATACTAAATGAGAGCTTAAGATCCTGATCAAGGAGGACAAGCACTCTCTCTGCCACATGACTCCTAGAATATAATTTAGAAGAGATTTTAATTTAATAAAGGTTTCCAAATCCTTAAAATATGTAATAATTAGCATATACTCTTACGTTCCTTTGCTTATTCACAACAATCTAGCTTTAGAAGTTTCAAACAAGAATAGTTGCAAATAAATGGACTTTTCTGACATGATAGTGATTTATCATCGCCTTACAGAAGCCAATCTACTACTAAGAGATATTAAAAAGGAATTTAAAATCTTAAAACAGGACATCTCCAGAAAATTAAAAATTAACCATTATATCTACTATAATGGTGAAGCCAATAATGGGTAATTATAAAGACTGATAGAGGTGTCAAGGATGTATTTTGGCCATCATCCAACATAAATAAAAGATATATTACATACTAGAATCAGTAGTATATATTATAAAGCTAGTATATAGTTGTTACCAAAGCTACTGATCTTTTTGTGAATCTGTATTGTATGGATTGACATGATTATTAACAGAGTTTCTCACGTTCAAGGTTAACTAGTTGCATTTTTGATAAATATATATCATCCCAAAAAAGGCATTAGGAATAATGAACTCTTATCTCAACATCATATCTCTAAATTGTTGTTACTATTCTAATCATTTTATATGGATTATATAGCTATTATGGAATTTTGATGTTTATTTTTTAGTCAAATTAGAAAGAAGATTCTATTTTGTTTGTCATCTCATAATATTATTCCCATTGAGAAGAATGCTTATTAATGAACAGAAATAGATTTATATAAAAAAGATAATAATTTTTAAGCAACCAGATGCATGGTTATGTGGCAAAGAACTTATAGCCCCTTGTATGTAATCATAATGGTCTGCTGAACAATTCTTGGAATTTATAAAAAATACACTTATCATAATATTCTCATATAACAACTTAATTTGATATTGTATGATAATAGAGATCATTATGGAGCATCTTTAAGGGCAGCGTATGAGGTTATCTTATCAGTGGGTGATGGGTTTTGAATTGACAATTATGTTTTCTCTTATAATAATAATTATATGGCTTTTAAAGGCTGAGAAGATATATACTGATGCAGATTGCTCAGTGGTTATTGGCTTTGTACGTGGTATCCTAGTATAGTAATTATTTTTCTTTTGATATCACTACTAACTAAATTTAAATTTGTAATATCAATACAACAATTAGTAAAATTTACATAGTTTTAAGATCAGGAAATATGGATTTTTATAAAATAAAATACTAGTAAAAACATTTAATTTGTTATTTAGTCAATTTGAAAAAGTCATGTACAATTGTAAATTCTTTTAACAACCTTTTATATTTGTCTATAAGATCATTGGCCAATAGGTCGCTTGGATGCTATTTTTTAAGATCAAGAAGGCAAAACAGACAAGTTTCTTTAGCTCATTCATATTTTAATTGATAAAATAATTATTTAAGCTCCAGAATCTTATATTAATTAAAAGTCCATTCTATATAAGCTTTAATTCCCTTGGGAGAAGTTTCACCATACTACTATTTTATTCATATTTTGATAAGAGTTACTAACAGAGCTTGAGGAATCTTATTCTCAGAACCCCAATGACATCAGTGTATCTCATCGCTAAGTGTTTAGAGTCACAAAAAACTTAAGCTTAACAGCACTTTATGGGTGCCTGTAAACCTCCCTACATAGAAACACTTTGAGGTTGAGTAGGAAAAGACACATGACATTTGCAAATGTTACCAGATGTTTCAACTCAGCTTAGTTTATTATTTGGGGTTAGGTTAGAAAGTATTGCGCTCCATTGCAAAGCGCATAAGTAAGGGAGGTAACCAAGGTTTGTGTACTCACTTACCTTGACCTGTTGTCATATTCCATGCATTATATTGTTGGGCTTATCATTATTTGGGGTACTTAATGCTCTTAAATTTTTGGTTTTAGTATACCTGTCCATAAATCCTATAGTATGGGTACTCTTCATTAAGTATCCAATTTGTTGCTATGGAAAATGGGGCTTCAAGATTCGCCATTAGTTTATTCTAAAATAATACTGTTTTTGTAGGAAGGATGTATTCCAATTTCCAAGATGGTCCACATGTAATGTCCCAAGCTTCTCTTGTCTCCAAGATCTTATTTGTTGATTTATGTAGCCTTTTGTAGAAAAATATAGGGATTTTAAGTGCAATTGTTTAAACTACTGATAGTTGAGGACCCTTGCACTTGTTAAGAGACCTCCATAAACCCATTAAAATTGATCTATGAACCTGAACTTTAACCTGATCCACTCTTGATTCTTTTAAATAAGGTCATCCAGCAAAAATTTGGTCATTCTCAAAAATTACCTGCCTCAAAGGTCCTGTATTGTCTCATTAAAACTCATGCTTCTTTTTTAGTACTAGATGGTCCCAACCCAAGATTAAAACTCATGCTTCAAGGGTTTGATATAATAATTTTTAAACTTTATATGAAAGTGCTAAGGTTGTGACTTTTGGTTTTTTGTTTTATAGTATTCACAGATTTATTTATTTGACAAATTTAATTTAATGATTCAATTTACTTGGATAAAGATTTATATAAATTTATCCATTTTCCATATTTACTTTATTTTTGGGTCTTTGACCATTAGATAATCAGTTTGCTGAAACAACAGTCTTTGTTAGGTTTGCAAATCCTATTTAGAACAAGTTATTTATCTCTTTCAGGATGCATTTTTGAGATTATAAATAAAACTATAAAGTCCTTATTCTAGTACTCTTAACTTTTATCTTATCTTTTACTAAAGCCAATATTTTATAAAACTGACACCTCCCATTGGGGGATGTTTTTAACATTGATAAGGTTTAACTGTTATAGTTTGTTTCTTATATATGTAGGCTTGAGGTTTTTAAATATTTGTAATGGCCTAATACATTGGTGCATCTCACGGCTAAGTGGCTAAAGTCACAAACACTTGAGCCTACCAGGAATTGATGAATGCTTGGAAAATTCATGCATAGGAGCCCTATGAGAAAGATGGTTAAACTGGAAGGGTAATTCCTGCTTCCACTCTAGTGCAGGATTTTGTTCAATACAGATTTGAAACTTGTACTGTATAGGACAAACATAATTTCTACAACCCCTCATATCATTATTTAATTGATGATATGGAGTAAAATAAAATATTTAGGTGGTTGTCATGAGGGGTGGTTCCTGCTACTGCTAAATCTTTTTAACAAGATAGATCCCTTTGAGGTTACATAGAAAGACGACCATTATGCAGCTGCACGGTTTACCAATCTTGAGACCTCAGCTTGCATTAATACATTGAGATGGTCTGTAAAACTCATGTGAATCATTTAAAAGCCCATTAATTGACATACGTCATCAGGGTTTGTGCTCCCAATATACCTTAGCCAGTTTGAATTATTAAATAAAACAATCATCTAATATTAAATTGTATTTTTTACATTGTTTTCTTTAACTTTGATTTTGTCTACTAGTTCTTATGTATTAAGTAACTCTACAATAGCTTGACTTGTTAGTTTCTATGGCAAATGAAGCTTTGAAAGTCCCGCCCATCACAATATTTAAAAAAATAGCAAACTGGATATGTTGAAACTTTTAGGAGGTCCACAAGCAATGTCACAAAGATCAATGGGTCTTTCAGCCCTTCTTTATTTACTTTTATGGCCTTCAAGAAAAGTAAATAGGTAGTTTGTGGTAGTTGTTTAGAATGTTGTCATTTAAGGCCACCTATATCCACTAGAAGACCTCTAAGGAACACATTGATTTGATATGGAAATACTTAAGTACCATCAGATCATCTAATTAATCCTTTCAAATAGGCTTTTCTTTAAAAGTTTTCTAATATCGCCAATTGCATGTTTCAACAGTCCTGGAATGGCTCACTGAGAATCGCATTTAAAAGTGGATGTAATTAATGGTCAACCAGACATGAAAGTCTATTTTGGCTTACAGATTTTGCTATGCTGACAGTTATTTAATACTTTTAAAAAAGTAGATTATAGATCTAATTGAATTATATGATTTTATATAAAATCCTACATATACACTTTATATTTTTGTTTTTTTTGATTATTGGCTAAGTTAGTTGCAAGAATGTCATTAACTGTTAGCTCATGACACCTAATTTATAAAAGATTTTGTTTAGCTCATTAAGGAATTGTTATATATAATAAAAAGGGTTAAGCACAAGGCTCCTCATTTTGGAATTCTTGCGCAACTCTACCATTCTGGGATATAAACACATTGTGCATAAATCTGACCCCTCCAATAAGGTAATTATTTTACATTTATATGGTCTATTTAATTATGTTGTTTGACAATCTATTTGGGCTTTTGCTGGAATTCTAGCTCAGAACCTCAATGGATTGGTGTAGCTTATGGCCAAGTGTCTGGTGCCACAAAGAACCAAAAATGTTTAGAATTGATGGGTTCTAGAAAACCTCCCTTCATAGGAACACTGTCAGATTGCATTGTCAGAATCCCAATGAGATAGCTGCATTGGTGACTAATTTTTAATTCAGCTCATATTAATAATTTGGGTTGGAGCAGCTCAATACATTTGCTCCATTGCAAAGCCCACCAGCTGACATAAGCTGTCAGGGTTATGCGCCCAATGCACTTTGACCTGTTGGAGCAATTTGTACATTAGAAGGATAAGCCCATGTTGAAATCCTATCTTAGTATGTTATTGCAGGTGCTATTGGCACAGGTTTTTTAAAAATAAAGCAGACTCAAGAATTTTAAAACTTGTAATAGCTTTTTATAAATAAGAGTAATAGTATATACCACAAGGAGAAAATGGATTTTATGTTTTTACTATTAATGGTAAAACTTTAGGATATGAAAGAGAGAACCTTTTTATTCTAATGCCACTTATTTACACTAATTTATGCTATAATCTGATACATTGGAAATATTTAGGAGGAAAGCATCTCAATTTTTCTAAATGATAAATTAACCTATCAATGCCCTCAAGAACCTTATCACCTTTATAAAGAATAATTTAGATGCTGGAATGACCTTTGGAATGCTTTAATCATGGGGGCATATAATTTAGTCCCGCCAATCAGCCACCTTGCACATATAAAAAGTTTAAAAAACCAGAGTTTATAAGTGGTAGCTGGTTGATAAAGTATTTTTTATCCCATGAAACCCCTCAAAGTTATAAAATGGATTGTTTCCTTATAAGTTGAGCTCATTTCGAGCTGGCAGGAGGGAGGACTTTATGGTCAGTTTGCCAATTTTGCCAGGGGTTTGAAGCAACCCCTTCATCTCAGAATGACCTATTTGGTAGAATAGGGGGATTAAAACCATTATTCTTAATTTACTTGTGGTACATCAACCAGGGGACAGACATTACCTAAGCAAAAAATTCAACTAAACAGTATAAATATCTATCAAATGCCTGACTTGGGCAGCGAGACACACAAAAAAGGAAATGAGAAAATAAACTACCAGGTGGCGCAGTGGTGAACCGCTTATCCTACCATGGCAGATGGGGAGAGAGGATCAGGCGGATTATAAATTTCAGCATTGATTTTGACTTCAGCGTTAAAGAAGTGGACCAATGCTTATAGCAAAGGGGTTGGGGCATCCACGAGATGAGGGTTGAGTCAGAGTGGATATTCATTGAATCTGAATTTGGGTCTGAATCATAGCCTCCATGAGTTTGGCCACACGGTGTTTAGCTTGGATGTGGGCATCAGGAAGGTAGGCAAATTATGTGATGTTGGCTCTGATTACAGTGTGTATGGGGAAAAATCTGCCAGTTTTTTGGACATGTTTAACAGCGTTGGTGGCAGTTTCAGCTAGACATTTAATTTCCTCTTTTGCAACTACAGGGAAATTGGGGGTAACGTGGTGATGTGCAATTATAATTAACTTCAGTGACGGATTTTGCCATAGCTTTGCAGAGATGGCGAATTTTGGGTGATGCCACCGTGGACTCAGCAATCTGGTGGTCACTTTGGAATTGGATTGCACTAGGCTTGGGGACAAATTGATTGGGTGGGAGTGGATCATCAAATTCTGAATTCAGATAAAATTTAAATCAAATGGTTTAGCTGGAGGTGATTGTAATGGATCAGAAGGCACCTGATATGTACATTGGTTCAGATTAAGTGCAGTTTGCTCCAAATGTGGCCCTGATTCAATGGCCATTGGACTCAGTAAGTTTGGAACTGGGTAAAATCGCCATCCTGAACCAAAATCACATCTGTAGAATGATGATGGGCTTACGCAAGGCGTGGATGGTGATCAGGTGTGATGGCGAATCTTCACTAATAATGTGGTGGTCAGGGCTTGTAAGAGTTTAATCAAAAGAAAAGCTTATTCCATATTCTCAGTGCACTATTTAGTGAAAGACTCCGCAGCCCTGAAGGGCAGTTGCATCTTCTTTGAAAGAAACGGAATTCGAAATAAAGAATATTTGCTTGCTCAGAAAACATTAATTTTTATAAAGGAACTATAAGCGATTCAGATCGATACTATGAGCTCAACCATTGAGCTCAGTGTGGCGTTGGCTTCATTCTCAGCCCTTTCCTGGTACCAGACTCTGCTGTTGATGTGCAGCATCGTGGGAACAGTGATACAAGAATACGTGGCAATGATGAGACATGGCGGTCAGGTTTGGGGATGGGCCTCTACTGGCCTGTACCTAGTTTGATCAGTAACATTGCTCTTATTTCCAATTTGTCGTTGTGTATTGGCGCGAACCCACCTGTTACATTAGATGCAACTCAAATACTTTCTTGTCAATTTTGTGGGGCCCCCAAGAAGAGGTGGTGGCTCCAGGAGGGGAGGAATGGTGCCATCATGTGTTGACGGTGGTGATAGTGAGCTTCTCACTTACATTTGTAATAAGAGAGGTGATTTGAGTGTGTGGTTTGAAAATAATTAAGATGGAGGAATGCCAGGGGGAGCTACATCCTCAAAAGGTCAGTCTGCTTTGCCCATGGAAGCTTTGGAGAAGATCCACCAAGTGGTGTCACAGATCCATTTTCAGGTGCGGTTGGCTCAAGCAACGGGTGGGGAGACCCTTTCTCATTACAAATCGCGCAAATTGTGGAGGCACTACCCCTGGAACTTGCTGGGTGGGTGCAAGAGTTGGTTGAGGAGCAAGGTCGCCTTCCCAGATCCATGGATGAGTGTGTGGACTGGATTGACTGGGCGGCCTGTCTGGACGAGGTGCAGGATGAGGCATGGTCAGCTTTGTTGACAGTATTTCAGGGATTAGGATTGGTGAAAGAATATGGGCAGATTTTCCGCCCATTGGCAAAAGCAGCAAGAGTATCAAATTTGCAAACATCACAAATGTTCAGACAAGGGCTGCAATGGACATGTTGGCCACCATGACGGCTGCTAAAGTTCAGGGTTTATTGGCAGAGAAAATTGCTTTGGTGGTACAGGTGGAGAAACAACTGGCTTTGGCGCATAACCGGTGAGAGGATTCAATGTCTCCAGGAAGGGTCCAATCACCCGTTGTGGCCAGCAGAGGATGAGGAGGTTGGTGGGGATCTCCCAGAACTTTGGGAATATCCATGGGGGATTCCTCCAGGAAGGCGGTGAGGAGTTGGGGAGAACAGGCCAGGGACCCAGGCAGAGCTATAGTCCCTGACCTACCTTACCTGCAAATTTGCAATCTGAAAATGCTTCTAACATTAAATCTTCTTCTTCGCTTTACCCTAGGTTATTTATTCTGGTGGAGTTATACTCGCATGGTCATAAAAGAGAAGGTGCTGGCCCTGGTGGATACAGGGGCCAAGAAAAATTATTTAGAGTTCACCTTAGCAAAACGTTTGAAGTTGGAGATGAGAAGGGGTCCTGAGGTAATGTTCGCCAATGTGTCAAGAAGATCCATATTGTGGGTTTTAGAGCCTTGATTGTCATTCAGCAGAACCCATTTTGGTTGAAGGAGGGTTTCAGTGCAATCCAGAATCTAGCCCACCCTGTGATACTGGGGATGCAATGGTGGCATCGCTTCCAGTCACAGATTCATTTGTTGCATAAGACGATTACCTTGTTGCCCCATATTGGACCTTGGATGACATGGAAGATGGAGGTTGGGGGCGATGTCCCGAGTGGATGCAGAAGCTTAGGGGGATGCAAGAGTTAGAGCTACCACCCAAATACATCAACCTTGTTGATGTATTTGGTCCCATTGGAAGTTCGCTCTTTTCCCCTACGGGCTCTTTTGCATTTTCATTTTTGGTTCAAGGAGGGGTCAGAGCTTCCTAGAGATGCCTGGACTATGCTCTTAATGAATGGGCCAGAAAATCTTTGGAGCGCCATGTGGAGTCAATGTTGAACAAAGGTTTAATAGAGCCTTCTATGTCTCCTGTGGTGTCTCCTAAGTTGCTAGTACCAAGGGAGAGTGGCAATTTACGCCTATGTGTGGATTTCTGACGCTTAAACATGCTCATAGAGCCGGATCTGTATCCAATGCTCCTGTTGGAGGACATTCTTCTGATGGTTACTGGATGCTTGATGTTTACGAAGCTCAAACTTGTGGATGTGTTTAATCAGATACTGGTGAGACCAGAGCACCAGTAATGCACAGCGTTAAAGTGTTACCTAAGGGTGTTTTAATATCGCGTGATGCCATTCAGGCTGAGGAATGCCCAAGCGGTGTTCCAGCAGATGTTCAACCATGTCCTTGGGGAGATGATCGGTTGATGCTTTGCCACCTATATGGACGATATGCTAGTATTCTTGCAGTCCCAGGAGGAGCATGTACAAGATGTCTGGGAAGTTTTGGGGGCAATAGGCCATATGGGTTTAAAGTTGAAGGCCTCCAAGTGCAAGTTCAACCGAAGCTTGGTAACGTTCCTTGGAAATGTGGTATTCTGGAATGGATTGGGAGTGTGTCCAGATAAGCTCCGGGTGGTGCAGGCATGGAAAACCCCCATGGATCAGATGGGGGTGTGAAGTTTTTTGGGAACATTGACCTTCCTTAGTCAGTTTGTGAAAAATCTTTCCCAGATGGCCTTAACGCTCATGTGCTTGACCCAAGATATTCCGTTTGTATGGGTAAAGGAAGAAGCATGGGCATTTAAATTACTGAAGGGTAAGACACTTACCACACCTATACTGGACCATCTGGATCCCGGAAACCCTTCGTGGTAGAGACAGAAGCTTCAAATTATGCTGTTGGAGCATTATTGCTTCAGGAAGGGGAAGACGGGTTGGAGCATCCCATATGTTACTTCAGCTATAAGTTACTACTTGCGGAAACAAACTAGCTGATATACAATAAGGAACTGTTGGCAAGGGTGGCGGCTCTGTGTGAATGGCAACATTACCTGCTCTATGCCCAGCATCCTTTCGTTATCCATATGGATCACAAAGCCTAGGAGTACAATTGCAAACCTAGAAAGATGAACCAGAGACATGCCAGATGGCATGTGGAGCTGGTCTGTTATGATTTCTAAATTGGATTACAGGCCTGGGGCTTCGAATGTCCTGGCAGATTGGTTGAGTTGAGATGAGGCTTTTGTGTATGAGAAGGAGAAATTAAGGAGTTCTACATGTCTACGATGTTCTGAGAGGACCAATTCATGATGATTAAAGATAGGGGGAGTGTGTTGGGGGAGGAAGTTCGCTGGAAGCAGAGGAGCGCGGAATTTGCCTGAAGGCTGAAAGCTGAGATGATGGAGGGTCAGCTGTACTGGTACCATGCAGATTTCATGAAGAGGGTTGGGGTGCTATACCACAAGTCGCATGTATTGGTGCTAACCCATCATTATGATGGGAGGTAATCTGGGCTTCTCATGATCATCCGCTGGTGGATCACCCGGGAGTAGGGAAGACAATGGAATTGTTGCACCAGGAGTACTTGTGTCTGGGCCTTTTTAAGGATGTCCAGAAGTACATGCAGGAGTGTTTGGTATGTGCAATGTCAAAGCCATCAAGAAAACCACCATCAGGTAATTTGAATCTGCTGCTGATACTGAAAGCCCCTTGGAGTTCAATTAGTGTTGAAACATAATGGGACTCCCAAAAGTGCAGGGGAAGGACGCGGTTATGATGGTCTTTGATAGACTTACCAGATTTTCCGAGTTCTTCCCATGTATTGGAAGTTTTTCAGCGAAAGATACAGTGAGGATTTTCATCAATGAGGTGTTCTTCCAACATGAATTACCTTAGGAGATCATTTTGGACCAGGGCCCACAATTTGATTCAAAATTCTGGTCTAGTCTACTGAGAACTTGGAAAACAGCCTGGTTAGCCCTCAGCGTACCATCCACAATCTGATGGACAAATGGAGAGGGTGAATTAGATACTCGAACAGTATCTTCAGTGTTATGTGTCTGATTGACAGGATGACTGGGTTTTGTGGGTATGGATGGCCCAGTTCGCTTACAACAATCACACTTAATCCTCAACAGGAATGTCACATTTTTCACAAATCATAAACTCAACCCCAGATCAAACGGGCGATCTGTGGGCGGCGTATGTTAGGGGGTGGATGATATGTTATGTACCATGTCAGATATCAGGAAGAAGCTACGAGGGAACTTTGAGCAGGTGATATCTTAACAGAAGCAACAGGAAGATTGTCAAAGGGCGCCAGATCCAATGTTTGGGCCTGGGGACTGGGTATCGGTGGTATCCAAGAACTATTCCATCCCAGTCAAGAGTCATAAGCTGGGTCCAAAGTTTTTGGGCCCATACCAGATCATCTGAGCCATTGATTGGATAGCCTTTGAGTTGAGTTCGCCAGTAAGTTCCAGAGTCCATCCAGTGATTCATGCTTCCCAGCTACAGGCTTTTAGAAGTGAGGGGCCAGAGTGTCCAGGACCGCTGAATCCTAGAGAAGAGGAGGTGCCAGATTATGAGGTGAAACAGATACTGGATGCCAATTGTGTGAGAGGCTGGAAGCAACTACTGGTGAAGTGGAAGGGCTATCCAGTGGAGGAGGCGACCTGGCAAATGAAGGAGGAATGTGAGCAATGCCCAGGTAAGGTCTGGGAGTTCTGGTTTTCTTGGGGGTGATGCAACAGATCAAGGAGGCACCTGATCTGTACATTGGTTCAGATTAAGTGCAATTTGCTCCAAATGTGGCCCTGATTCAATGGCCATTGAACTCAGTAAGTTTGGAACTGGGTAAAATCGCCATCCTGAACCCAAATCACATCTGTAGAATGACGATGGGCTTACGAAAGGCGTGGATGATGATCAGGTATGATGGCGAATCTTCACTAATGAAGTGGTGGTCAGGGCTTGGAAGAGTTTATTCAAAAGAAAAGCTTATTCCATATTTGCAGTGCACTATTTAGAGGAGGACGCCGCAGCCCTGAAGGGCAGTTGCGTCTTCTTTGAAAAAAAAATGGAATTCAAAATAAAGAATATTTGCTTGCTCAGAAAACATTAATTTTATTAAAAGTATTATAAACGGATCAGATCAAAACTATGAGCTCAACCAGTGAGCTCAGTATGGCGTTGGCGTCGTTCTTGGCCCTTTCCTGGTCCCAGACTCTGCTGTTGACATGCAGCGTCGTGGTAACAGTGGTACAAGAATAGGTGGCAATTACAAGACATGGCGGTCAAGTTTAAGGATGGGCCTCTGCCTGCCTGTATTTAGTATGGTCAGTAACCTGGCTCTTACTGCCCAATTCTTTTGTTGCGTAATGGCACAAACCCACCCGTTACAGTGATACAATCTCATTTTTTAGCTCTAGGTGGTCCCAACCTGATGGGGGATACACCGATCTTTATTTAATTACGCCATAGCTCCTAAGAGCTTGAGATGAAGGCAGGGGTAACTAAAGGTGTCTAGAAAGGGCTGAGGGGAAGTTTTGCCAAAGCCAGGTGTCTGCTCAAACTGGCTGATTGGCCCATATCAGCGTGGAAAATACTCTCAGGGCCATCTTGAAATGAGCCTGAAAGTGGGTGATCATATGGAGCTGCTTCCACAGAGTGGAGTCAAAAGTGGCTCAAAGATATGAAATATGAATAATCCATATCACTACTCCAAATGCCAATACCCTTAATAATTAGGAGTGATTGGGAAGTGAGAGGTTGAACATGAAGTCCTGAACAGGATGCCTTACACAGGGTTCTGTTTTCAGGAGTTCATGGACTTGTTCTAGAAAGGGGCTATGAGGGGGCAAGTAAAGAAGCGGTAGAGGTGGGTGTCTATCATCTCTGCGCATCGCTGGCAGATCTTGTGCTGGAAGGTGGGACCTGTCTTTACCCCCTATCCTGTATGAGCAGTATAGAACTCACCACAGTGTACTTGACATTTTTTTAGAAAACCGGGTGGGTAATTCCTTTAAAGTGCCTTGAGATTTTATTTCACAGCAGAGGGTAGGAGTTCAATGAGACGAGGCCGCATTGAGGGTCTGTCCAAAGGGTGGAGGTGATTGATAACAATCCATCCCTTGTGGACCAGGGTTTGATGCTGAGGGCTGATCCCAGGACCCCTCCTTCTATAAGGGAAGGCGTGTTACACTTTTAACCTACCCTCTTAAGCGCAAGGAGAGCCTTGTTCCAGTAAAAACTTGATGAGGGTTTGAGGCGGTGGCCTGGGTGGTTTGCTAGCCATTTTCAAACAGATGTTTGAGAGGCCTGTGGGAGCCCTAGTGAGGCCGCTAAACCCTGGCGTAAGGCTGGACACCATTGGGGCTTTGGAGCCATATCCCAGCAAATGATGGGCTTAAGTAACTTTATCAGTATTATAGTGACAGGGAACTAGCACTCAAAAGACCTAAGCCCCTTCACTGTGGAGCTGGGATATTGTAGTCAGAGCTGTGAGTGGGTGGTTAATCCCCATATCCAGCAACGGAGTATCACATGCAACCTTGAGTAGAAACTGTCCGTAAAGGGGCAGACACGCGCGAGGAAACATACCTATGATAGTAGAAAGACATTCGCCATTAGGGAGTGTCCATGGGGTGATACAACGGCGTTTCCAGCTGGCTACACGCGAGTTTATTTCATCCAGAAAGTGGTCCTCATTATCCTTGATTGCAACCCCTTGTGGTGTGGTGTGGACACCTAAGTGCCTAAAGGTTCCTCAGATAGGTTCCAGACCAAATATAGAGGAAACAATGGGGTGCCAACTTGCACTATAATGGTTTTTAAAAATGTTGCCTTTTTCATTGGACGCCTTGGAGTAGCGATCCAGAGCCTTCATGGCCAGGTCTAGGTGCTTTTTACATCCAACTGCCACTGCTGTGTCTTCAGCAAAGGCTATTGTGCGGGTGGGAGATTTCCTAGGAATCTGAATACCCACCAGTCGTTCCTGGAGTAGATCCATAAGAGGATCCAAAGCTATGTTGAACAAGATTGAACTCATTGGATCCACTTGATGGAGGCCCTGTTCAACCATCTCCGCTGCTGTAAAGCCCGTTGGGGACAATACCTTAATTTGAATCTGGGCGTAAAGCGATGATAGCCATGTCCTAGCTTGTGGTGGTATGTGGAGAGGGTAGGGAGGCGTCAAGATACTTCCTATTCACCTGATCATATGCTTTTTTATCCAGAAGCGCCACAAAACCATGCGTTTGTGATGGTTAGCTGACAGTGTTGCCAAGAGCTCATTGTATTTGTTCCAAAGATATATCCCTGAGATAAAGCCACTCTGAGCTAGTGTGAGGCGTTGTGCTGCCCGCTTTGTCATGCGTTTGCTAGAAGTTAAGTAAGTAGCTTGTCTTCTGTGTTCATTAGTGATATTTGTCGTCAGTTTGCCAGGTCCTCACGGCTTGCTTTCTTATGGATAAGGGTCATAATTGATTCTCTTGAGCTAGTAAGAACTTCCACCATCTGTCAAGAGGGTCAAGAATAGGGGCTGGAGGGCCTTTGTAACTGTGACGGTATCCATTAGATTTACTTTAAATGGAATACCATATGGGCCTGGGGCCTTCAGGAGCGGGCTGTGAAGTATAATGTCCATTAATTCTTGCTGCCTGATTTGTGCAAAAAGTTCAGCATCTGCTAAAAAATCAACCAGTGGTTCTGGAGCCCCAATAATGAATTTCTGAACTTCTTCTTAGTTCACCCAGGAAGCCTTAAAAAGGCTAAATAGTAACTATGGATCTCACTGGTGATCTCCTCCTTGTTTGTGGTGATGGTGGTCCCCACCCTAAGGCTTTCCATCTCCTGATTCTTCGAGAGACCTTTTTTTTTTCTGGTAGAAGAAATGGGTGGTGTAACCACTGGTGTAGTAACGTGATGATGTGAAGTTTGCTTCCCGGTCCTCTTGTTCAGTAAGTTCCTGCTGATACATCTATTGTACCACTTCTCACACCATAATTATTGAGAGGAAAGCGCCAGATGCAATTTCTTTTAGCAATAGTGGTGCCCAACCCAAAAAAGGGGGTCGCCACGCACCTTTATTTACAAATGGGCTAAGTAAAGGGATTATTATTATTATAAAAATTTAATAGGGCACCTCAGCTATCAGCTTAGAAAGCCATATAAGAAGGTGAGAAAGCTTTAAGAAAACTTTGGTTCAGCGCCCACTTTAGCTGGAAGACCATGGTGGACAACATCAGGTTAGGAGCATCAGCAAAATGTGGCATAAGGAGGTATAATTGTGGGTTTTCTTAGGTAATGAGGCCGGCAGTGTCCATCGCCTCAACATGTTGAGCATGTTGATTCTCAGAAAAAGTGATGAGAGCAGGCACACAAGTAAATGACTTAATGTGCCGGCGGGTTTTGTGTTTTGTGGGGTCAAAAGGAGAGGTTTTGCTGCACCAATGCAAGCGCGGCTTGCATTAAAAGCAAACTCCTCAATTTTGTATTTTGAATCCTCCTCAAAATCATGGGGGAAATTTTGGATGGGAATACCCTCAACAAGTCGTTTAATCGCCCCATGAATTTGTTGGCGGAGGAGGGTGTTGGCAGGAGCTGAAGCAGCTTTAACTGCCATTTTGTTTATATTTTTAAATATAAGATAACCTTTTTGTGACAAAAATGGCGGGGGCACAATTCAGGAGGATTGATATAAAACTTCTCCAATGCAAAATCCAGTATAACACTATACAACCAGTAGTTCTAGTCAATCTAATTGAGACACTCAAAAGGATTCAACTTGGCTAACTTTGGCCAGCCACTGGAGTTGGCAAGTTGGCCACACATAATTGGCAGCGAACTGTCAACCACAGAAGCTCAGCTGAAACTGTTTCAACAATCGGCTTAGGTTGTCATAAATTGAAACTGAATTTTAAGAGTTTTAAAATTTTGTATGGCTGTGGCTTTGGAAGCCATGCCAGAATTCATTAAGGTTGCGGGCAGGAGAATCGAGCCCCACTCAAAAAATTTGGGCATGGAAGCAGCTGAGATGATGCTGGAGGGGCGAGCGGAAGAAGCAGCAGAGGTGCGAGCCATAGGGCAATTGCACTTTAAGTGATCAAGTTCAAATCACAAGGGGCAAATGGTGCAGCTGTTCTTGACGTGCACCCAGAATGGGTGTTCAAGAGTGGATCAGATCACTGTGTGAGGGGGAATTGCAAGATGAGTGTCGTGATGGAAAGGGTGGATCATTGCAAAGGCATGTGGCCCTGCTAAATGATCTGCTCCATTCAGAATCACAATCTGCAGTATGGGTTCTACGCTGTAAATGGCCAAACCCTCTGTGAGCTCATGGTGGAGGTGTTTGGGGGAAAGAAAGGGAGGTCAACCTGGCAAACTGGACCACCAAAGTGGCTTTTCTGGGAGCTGCTTATGAACAGTGTGGATAGAAATATTTTTGAAATAATTGGCAGCTTAGATACTGCTGCTGAATTGGCCTCAGATCAAAATCTGAGGTCGAAATAGCCCTTGAATGGGTGAAAATCAATATATCCGGTTGGTTTGAAAACTGCTGAGGGCATCTTGATGATGGCCGCACTTGCATATGGGAAAAGATTTCATATTTGACCAGAGGCCAAAATGCAGGTTGCTCCGAGGGAGAACCAAAAGGCTTTATAGCACCGCCTGTGTGCATGTGAAATGATGGGCTAAGTCCTAAGGTGGGACATAACAACCAGTGGCTTTAGGAGGGATAACAGAGCCATCCCAGAAGCGCTGCAAGTGGTGGCTGAAGGACGCCAAAAGGCGGCGCACCACCACCCCAAGCCAGGGCAGCAGATGTCAATGTCATCAACATTCCAAATAAAACTTGCTCAATTTGAGCGGCAGTTTTTGTATTTTTTTTAAACTTAAAATTTGGCTTTGATTTAGTCAATCGAAGCAAAATAAAACTGCTGGAAATTTCTTTCAGGGTGATGTATTCTAGCTTCACCCTCTCGAGACTTTAGCCTGAGCTGCCATCATTTGAGCCTTAGCACAGTTGTATGCGACCTTTAAAATCCTTGTTTTTTATCTTCCCATTTTTCTTGCAAAGTTTGTAAATGAGGAGAGTCCAGGTTTCTAGCTCACAAAATGGCCGCATTTATCTTCTCCTTTGCAAACTGGTTGTTCATGAGCCCTAAAGCAATCTCTGTCCAAAACCTCCTTGATGTTCTGAGGATGGTTGTCAGGATCACTGAGATGGATCTGTGGTCACTTATAGGGTTATCCCAGGTTATGGGAGAGGAAACTCGACCCACCAGAATGGGGCTCACTAGGGCTATATCAATCCTTGAAGCGATATAAATTCCTCACCTGCACCTTGGATCTGAGACATACAGTTAGGACCAGATGCTTATGGAGAAAGAGCATCTGTGAATCCAATTGACTTGAGGAAGTCCTGAAGCTGAGCAGTACCTTGTCTGTCTTGTGTTGCAGGAGGAAATGTATCCCACACCCAACTTAGAATTGTAATGAAATCACCCATAAGCACTGTGTTACATGGGAGTTGTTGTAGAGAAAGTTCCTCCAAAAGCTGGTCCTGCTCCAGGCCTGCATTTGGCTGATATATTTTTTCAGCAAAGAAAGTAAACTCAGGTGTAGATAATTTAGCTAAGATAAGGCGATCATCAAGGTATTTTGAAAATTGGTGGTTTTTCACTTGGGAAATTGAGGATAATAAGGCCTACATAGTTTGTCCAAAAAAGAGTTACCTCCAATTGGTCATTCCATGTTTCTATTTCAGAGGGGGGACATGAGGCTCCTGGATGGCTGCAATATCCATGCAAGTCAACGTGAAGTTGCGGAGAAGGCGGAATCACCGCTTGTAATCCTGCAGCCCATTAGAGCTTATGAACTGCAGGGTCAAGTTGCCCCTTTGGGGCCTCATAGCTGCCCCCACCATATCCTGGGGGGTTACCGGATCTTAAACCTGCATCCATAAGGCTTCTCATTTTAAGTCCTTGAGCTTGACTTTTAGCGGCAATATGAGCTGATCACCGTGGAGTAGGGGTTTATTCTGATATGAAGAGATTGAGGAGCCTTTAAGCCATCCCAGGATACTACCCCCATTGTTCTGCATGGGAGTATCATGAGGGCGCTCCAGGGACTCCTCCATTTGGGCATCCTCTAAAGTATCAGAGTCCATTTTCATCTCCTTTAATACAGAGAATGAAGTCTGAGTTGCAATCCCCTTAGAAGGTGGGGGAGTTGATGACTTTGAGCCTCCACCTCTACTTTGGGTACTCCATACCTGCTCCCCTCTCTGAGTATTTTGGTACCAAATTAGTTTTAGATGTCGCCCCTGGACTAGAATCCTCTGGGTTAGCTTTATGTGAAGCAGATTTGCGCTTATTTTGTGCTGGTGAAGGATCTGGCAACTTAGAAGGGGTGCCAACTGGCAGGGGTGTTTCAGCACTAAGGAAATAAAGCTGTGCTACGGGATGTGCCTGCTCAATTGCCACCTAAAGGGAAGCAGGTGTTAGATCCTTTTTAGGTACCTAATTGGTAGGTTGTGGGATTGCCGATGCTGCTGTATGGGAACGTTTCTTACCTGTCAAAGGGATTTGGCTGCTAAATGAGATAGTCTGTTTACGAGCAGTGCAACTATTATATAGATGGCCCAAAGCACTAAAAATATGAGCAGCGTGGTCTTGCTTGGTCTGGATCCCCAAAGAAAGTTTCTGAACATGATTTAATGACTGTGACACATGTAATAACCTCCATGTTACAGGCCACCATAGAGTTGGGGATAAAGGATACTCTAGCAATATGAGCCCGCTGGGTTGGGGCATAATAGGCTGGTGCACAAAGGTCTACTATTAGAACAGACCCAAATTACATCAAACCCTGATGCAAAGCAAGCTTTAGGGATTCTGGGTCCAATGTAGTTGGGAGATTAGAGAAAGTTACCCAAGAAATTTTCTCCAATCTAGAACATGTTCTAGATACAAGAAGAGATCCATATGGAATCTCTATTTTAGTAGAAGCTTCCCAGTCTGCATCTTCTGCATTTGTAAACCCAATAATAGTGTAATAGCTTTCCACTAATTCATGAATTGTGGTATCAACTGGAAAGACTCTTGCTATTGCTTCAAAGTAGGAAAAATAATCTCTTGTATAAAACTCAACTGGAGATATGCTCATAGTAGACTCTAGCTTCATGAGCCAGAGTAGACTTAGGGAGTGCATGTTGTGAGCTAGTTTCTGCCCATCTTTTCCTCACTTCAGCCACGAAAGCTGCTTCATGAGGGTAAATGGTAGGTGGTGCAGGCACTAGCTTTTTCTGCTATGCACCTAATGCATACTTAATTCGATTATTTTTGTTTATGTTCCAATTTAAATTTAAATTTAATTTTGGCTGATTCCCCATGGTGAGGGACCCCAGATAGAGGCGCTGACATCCCTTTTGGTTTACGCGCTGGCACCTGCTGGGCCTTCCCAGTTGGTACTCATCTTTTTCCAGTTGGATTTCCTTACCTGTCTTGAAATTACTTTCTGCCAAATTATTGGTGTATTCAGGTTCATTCTCACACCAATCTATCCCTCCAGCCTTCATCTGACCATCAGAAGATGCTGTTTGGTATTTTTCCGTGGTCTGATTGGCTATTTGGCTAGTTCTAATTAAAATCTGATTTTTTTTTAATTTTGATGAAAATTACCGCGAACTGATCTAATACTCAAAGCTGATTCAGTTTGGGCGTGTTGGTTGCCTTCCAAAGCATGAAAATGATGGCCAACTGATTTGACACCTACCCCAATCCAGTTTGAGAATGTTGGTTTCTTTCCAAATTGTGTAAATGACGGCCACCTGATCCAACAACTACTGTTGATTCATTTTGGCCACTTTGGTTGTTTTCCAAAGGGGTGATGGTCTGCAAAGCTGCTTGAACCTCATGCACGTTAATTGGGAGTAGTAATAACTCCTGATACCTTGGTTGTTTCATTAAATGCGCCTCCAAGGTGGAGCGCACCGATTTGTTTACCTTCAGTCAACTCAGAGTCGACTGAGATAGGCAGTAAAATGGCAGGATAATTTGTGATTCTGCCTTTTATTGATAAATCAGGGCTTGAATCTTCTTTTACAGCTGCAGTTTGGGTGCGGGTAGTATAGGTTGACACACAAGTTAACAAACCAAGGGTTCTGCAATTTAGTGTTTGTTTTGGTGAATTCTGAAGCATCAGATGAGCTCTCAGTGAATTTTTACACCATATTAAATTGATTTAATAAGACTAAATTCCAGGTGAGTGTAATTTTTGAAAAATAAAATTTAGCAGTGAAGTGTGACAATTTCACCAGATTTGAACACTTCATCCATTAAGTCCCAGGGATTTTGATTGACTTAAATTGATTTGGTGATAGGTGGCTGTGGTTGGGTAAGCTTTGAGGATGAAGATTTTTTGGATAAAACATTGGTCTGAGCCTGCACCCAATTGGTTGGCATGGGTGTGAATTGGCCAGCTTAGGTTTGAGTTTCTAGATTTTTCTTCTGATTCAAGTGCATGGCCTGGGGTGGGGACAGGCAAAATTTCCTTAATTAATGATGTTGGTGTGGCCTCATGGGTGGATTTGGCCGTGTTCACAGGGTGTAAATTATATCAATATGCTTTTTCATATGGTCCAATTTTTAGCAGAGGGGGCAAATTATGTGACCATTTTTGGTGCAGGCCAAATGAAATGTTCAGGTGCAGTTGGGATATAGGTTAGCGGTGGGATGTGCTGGGCTATGTTTAGCTGGTGGGGGGTAACTGTGGCCATAGCCCAAGGTGCCACTAGGCTCTCAGCACCACTTGGGACAATAAATTGGAGGATGAGATCTGTTACATAAGTGGACAGCCCTGACATCAACTCTTCATAGAGTGTTTGAAAGGGAAAGTGTGAGGGAAGGTTTGCAAAGTTCACCATGAGTGTGGTTTATTGGAGAGGCGTGTACAGGTGGTGGTAATGGGTGTGTTTTTATAAATTAAGGGCGTTGCGGCTGCAGCATCTACATCCTCTTAAGTGGGGAATACAATATCAAAATAGCCCTTGTAAGGGCGGAAGTCTATAAATTCTGCTTTTGCAAAGGTGGTTGTTGCCATCTCAATTATTGCTTTGTCTGCATATGGGAAGAGACGTCTTTACTCAATGTGGAGTCAAAAGCAAATATTAATTTATTAGGGCTAGGGGTGGGAGTAGGTTAAGTGGACTCACGAGAGGTGCAGTACTAAATCCCTTGAAGGGACAAATTAGCCAGATGGATTTTGTAGTCTGGATGAGCCAGTATGCATGCGTTTGCCTTCCAGGCTGTAAATGCTATCTGGTGGAGCACAACTGCCCCACACTGGGGCAGCAAGTGGTGGATATGAGGATATTAAATGGAAAATCGATTTGTTGAGCTGGCGTTGGAAAATTAACTGTCTTTTTTCAAAATTGTATAAAAGTGATGTCAATTGAAAAGAAAAGTACGTAAAACCATTATTCTAAATAACAGGATTCCGCCAAGAACTGGTCATGTTTTTTTTAGTACTAGATGGTAAGAACTGGTCATGTTTTTATATTGAAAAATAAAGTATTTGACACTGCAAAATTCTTTCTACCAAGTCAACTTTTAATTTTCTGACATTACCCAATTTAAGAATGTTGAGGGCGAATAAAGATGTAAGAACTGTCTATTTAATTGGTTAATAGTAATCCCAGAAACAAGAGTCTTGATAAAATATATCTCCTCTTTTGTAGGTGACAGCAAAGGGCCCTTCCATGATGGAACCAATCTTCTCGCTTCTGAGAGATCCAATTATAGTACAAAACTAGGTCAGAGACTTTGAAAGAGGGTAATGAAGGTCTGAGCTCATTAGCTGCTTGACCCTCTTTGATGATGGTTTTCAGTAGATTAGTCATAGCATCAGATTATAGTTGTTTGATAGTAGGGCCAAGCCCCTCATGGCCTTATCAGGGTCATCAGTTCTGTCTGAAAAGACATCTTTTTCAAAAAGGCAGGTATCCCAGGTTTCTGGCCATACAAAACTTTAAACACATTCAGAATCCATTGACAGCTAATGTGTTAAGTCATAAGGGCAAAGGGAAAGAACTGATCCCAGTGAAGTTGGTCTGAAGTAGCCATTTTTCGTAATATTGTTAATTAAGTTCTTTTTACTCTTTATATGGTACCATTTGTAAAAGGATTATAAGGAACAGAGAAGAGTTGCTGGGCTCCCATGTAGGTAGCTAGGACCTTGACCACTCTGGAGGTAAAATTCTTCCCATTGTCACAGAACAGGACCTGGGGCAAACATGGCGGGTGAAAATGGACTTAGGGAGGAAAGTAGTGGTAGCTTTAGCAGTTTGTGCGGGGAGAGCCACTGCTTTAATCCATTTTGTGAAAGATCAAATACTACCAGTATATATTGATTTCCACTAGTAGTCTGTGGGAGGGGACTACCACAGTTAACATTAATTTGTGGAAGGGCTTAGAGGGTAGTAGGTTGATTTAATATTTAGCTTTGAGGCTGGATGTCTTTTTGCAGTTTAAGCAGGCATTAGGAATTCAAAAATGGACTCCATCATTCCTTACCAAAAAAACTAATCTTTATTCACTCATAGTTTTTCTTCACCCCACCTTGCCCAAGGGTATAGTGAGCCTCTATAATTGAGGGTACTCATTCTGAGGATTGGATTGTCAGGATTCTCCCTTTATTGGGGGAAGCCCCAAGTAGGGTTCATGACCACCTATGGGTGGATGCCGTATTAGGCTCCCCATTAACTTGGGTTGAGTCTGATCCAAAGTATTGAGGATCAGCCCCAATAATTAAATTATAATTTAGTTCAAATTTGATACCAGCAACTAATTCTGAGGATGTTGATACTCATGCAGGTTGCAGCGAAATCCATTTTGGTGCTTGCACCCCAATCAAGTTGCCCTTTCAGAACCACCAGCAATTTATGCTGAGTTTGGTCACACTCCCCTTGTAATATTATTCGTTCATTTACCTCAATTTTTGTCAGCAATTAATGCTGAAACTTTCTGATTCCTTTCCTTCCTGATCCATCAAGATCCTATAAATACCTTGTCTCAAATTGATATAACTGAATGATAATTGTGGAACAGCAGGGTGGAATCCGCCGAACATAGTAACAGTTGCGATTCTTTGAGTGCCTTGAGATGAGGCAATATTGGGACATAACAGTTTTTATTGGATATAATGGGTTTTATTGGGTCGCCTCTATATAAGGCGATAAGGCAATGTTGATATTTAAAAATATGAAGTAAATCGCCTATAATTAGGGCGACAGATGATTAGAGAATAAAAAGCAGAATTCAAGGAGAATCGGTGGAATAGAATAGCCAATCCATGAGAAGCAGTATTTCCTGAAGCCGCTTTATATAAGCGAGATGGGAAATTGAGAGAGCTAAGTTTGTTTTTAGCATAAAAGAGATGGTACAGCAAAAAGTAGCTTTATTTATAAAAAATAAAAAAGAATCAATTGAGGCAATTGCTCTTTTTCAAGTATATTTTCAAGTGTGTCCAAAGGACTGACAATCCCCACATCATCCATATGTTGCTCAGTAGGTTTGATCTGTGCAAATAGCCTGACGGATTCTAATGATACCATCCTAAATTATAACATTGGTGCTCACTACAGGGGCCCATTGATCAACCACCTAACGCTCTGGAACTCCAGTCGCCAGCAATGCCTTACCTAAGCTGTGTTGTTAGAAATCTTCACAAAACACCACACTAGCTGGTTTATGAGGAACTCAAAGCTACCTTTGAAGTGGTGCTCAAAAACCAAGATGAACTTCTGCAAGAACGAGATGCTGTCATCATTAACTTGATAGTACATTTAGCCAAATGCAAATCCTGAGATTATAAAACAAAGAACACGCCAAACAATTGAATGATACCACCAAGCAGCTGCAGTGCGCAGAACAAAGATTAACCAATACTTCTCAGTCTTCTCGCTTGGACAATGATGACTATCAAGAAGAGGCATCATACGTGGAAGAATAGGACGCTGGTTGGAGCTATTACACCCAAGATGGTAGTACTGGATACAAATATGAATCAGAATGACACTTCCCTCAAGTAATGGCAGTACCACCCATGGCAGAAGTTCATGCTACCCCTGAAGCGGCGGATATCCCAAATTCTGCTGATCCAGTTCCTCAATGAGAATCCACTTTTGGATCTTGGTCTGTTCCTCAGTATGGCCCAAAACCCATGAATGGAATGAGGAAGTTAATATCAAAAAATTACCTCCATTTGACCGCAACAGGAACATTCATGGGTTCTTCAAACAGTTTGAGTTTGCAGCGGAAGGATCCTCTGATAGACAGAAGGCTAAGTTGTTAATATCTGCCTTGGATATAGGAAGCGTCGATCAGAGCTCCTGTTACCTTCCAAGTAGTTCATTCACCTATATGGATGTAAAGGACACCATACTCCGCCTGTTTGGGGGAAACTCAAAGATGGCGCAGCTGAAAGTGGAATTCTTAACAATCAGATTCCATCGAAATGAGACTCTCCTAGAGTCCTCTGATCAATTCATAACATAAGCCCATGTACATATTGGAGCTGGGTACTTAGTGGAAGCTGACATGTGCATTGCCATGTCCTCTATGATGAAGCCATATTGTGAACTTTCTAATGTTATTTCGCCGCTTCCGGATGATGATGTACCTCTGCTTAAGATTGTACAGTTTTTGCGTCATGTATCCCCTAACTTTCCGCCGCTGAATATGGAATGTAAGACTACCGCTGCTACTGCATCCTTTTATTCAGGAGAATACTAGTGTCCGCCTCCAGCTCCAATTAGGAATCCTCAGCCTTTCTATAACTCTGCACCTCGTCCTCAGCCAAATTATAATCAACAGTTTGATCAACATCAATAGGCTGGCTATGAAAACTGTCAGCAACCCAGTTATCAACCAGTACCCAACTATGCCGACCATCAACAATCAGCTTATTGACCTAGGGCTGGTTATGCAGAACGTCCCCAAACTTTCCAGTCTGGACCCATTTATGATAACCAAGGACGTGGCTCTTATGGGGTTAACTGCTATGAATGCGTTTGCACTGGTCATTTGGCAAAATTCTGCCATAACCACCTTGTGAACTACGTACACCAAGATCAATACTATCAGGGAAAAGATGGAGTGGAGTAGAGATGGGACCCCCTACCTCCACAATACCCACTCAAAACGTTCCTCAATCAATAGTAATATACCCTTCAGATGTATCTCATTATGATGATGGAATTTATGTCAGCAGCCAGTTGGAGTAAACGTAGTAACCCGAGCTCAAGCCAAGGCAGCAGCGGAAGAAGAGTCCCCCAAAAAACTGAAGCCATATGCCTGTCAAATGCTTGATCAAGCTTCCTCAGACCAACTTGATTCTGCCGCATATGCGCTAACTCTGAAAGGAGTAAATGTCGCCCTTCTGGTAGATGCCATTGTCAGAGATTACCCCCAAGTCAGTGAGGGGATAATGAATTTTCTTGGGAAAAAAGAGCCTATAAATGTATACATATTAAACAGTTAATATTCTTCTTGTTCTGAGTGTACATACTGTGATATTTTTTGTAGCAAAAAATAGAGTACGCGCTATAATATATACTGGTACTCCAGTCAACATAGTGTCCACTAAATTAATGGCAAAGTTGACATTAAAAACCTAATGTGGACCATTGAATGGATTACGGAACTGCTGAAGCCATAAGCATTGTCTCTGAGGGGGCTTATAGTGCGCTACCTCTGTGCTTTGGGTCCATTGTCGCTGTAGCCCTGGCAATTGTGCTACCAAATGAAAACTATGACCTTTTAAAAGTGACTGCTTTCCTGCGCCATTTTGGGGCTGTCTTAAATATGATGAAGGAGACCCTCGCCATTCTGGGTAAGCAGATCCTATTTTACTTTACCACTAGTGGAGTACCAAAGGTCTGGTGCATATGAGCCAAATCAACCTTACCTAAATTGATGAGGTGAGGCCAGTTCACTACCATTGGCTAAAGCGCAAAACTTGGGCCCTCCCCAGCAGATATATGAATATCAAGGGATACCTCTTTGAGCGGCAGGGCCCATATCTATCCCTTCTGGTCATCAAGTCTTAGTGAACACTGATCAAGAAGTGAAAGTGCCGAGTGGGTTATATGAGGAAGTCATTGGCTCTATCATCAAACATGGTTTGAGCCATATGTGGCTCCATGGATTATACTTCTGGGGTACGGAGAGATTAAGGTTTTTTTAGCAAACCTTCAGAGCAAACCAATGCAAATTCACTGACACCAAATTGTAGTGTATCTACATCTGATTTTCATAGATGAGGTCCATCAGGCTCATGGTTTTGGATCATTGGATAAATTTGGTCTACCAGCCGAGACACCAGCTGATGTACTAATGGTGGTACTGTGGAGTCATTTAATGGGATTATTAAAAGAACAAAAAAACCAAGCAATAGCTTTATTTTCAGAAGTATAAGGTGATTTTTGCTGATTATCATGATTTAGGGTGTGCCCGTGGGTGGTCCATCAAGTAGACACTGGCGACCATCCTTCCTTAAAGTCTCAGCCAATTTGCCATTTGCAGGCAGTGGAAGACATGGTTACTGAGGAAATTGACAAGTTGTTAGAGAAAGGGATGCTCAAACCATCCAAAAGCCTGTGGGCTTCGCCTGTTCTAATTGTAAAAAAGAAGGATGGCACCAACAGCGTAGTAATAGACTACTGGAAGCTCAACAGTATTACAAAAAAGGACTTGTATCCCTTTCCAAGAATTGATGGTGCTCTAGACTTATTAAGGGGATCCCGTTACTTTTCTGTGATGGACTTGATATCAGATTACGGCAAATTGAGTTACCCCTGGAGGAACAGGAAAATGTGCCGTAATAACCTCTAAAGGCCTTTTTCAACCGACGCAGATGCCTCAAGGGCTGTGCAACACCCCAGCTACGTTTCAGCGAGCCATGGACACTATTCTTGGTGACCTGAAATTGTCATGTGTCCTTGTATACCTCGATGATATTAATGTTTTCTCTCAAACCTTTTCAGATCATCTCAACCACCCTGAAGCAGTATTCCGCCAGCTTTCTGAGGCGAACAGTAAAATTAAACATCAAAAATGTAATCTCTTCAAAGATCAGCTGAATTACCTGAGGTTTGTGGTAGACCCTAAAAGGCATAAACCACAGTTGGCTAAGGTGGAGGCCATCAGCAAAATGATTACTCCTATTAATAAGCATGACATACAGGTATTTTTGGGAATGGTCAGTTATTACCAGCGCTTTAGCCCTAATTTTAGCTGTATTGGGGGCCCACTAATTTAGTTGTTAAAAAAGGACGCTGTGTTCAAATTGATGTAATGTTGTCAATCCGCTTTTGATACACTCCATATGGCATTGATCAGCGCACTGGTGTTTTAATATCAAACTTTGATCATGAGTTTTCTCGTTCAGATGGATGCATCCCTCTCCACGGTTGGAGATGTACTTTCTCAGAAAGATGACGAGGGAGAGGAACATCTGGTAGCGTACTGTAGTCAAAGTCTGAACTGTCACGAGCATAATTATTTTGTGAATGAGTGTGAGTGTTTATCAGTGATCTACACGTATAAGCAATTTAGGGTCTATCTGCATGGGGTAAAGTTTAAAGTTATGACAGATCATGCGTCATTATGTCAGTTGCAGAACCTCAAAGAACCTGAAGGCCGTTTGGCTCAATGGGCTTTTAAGTTGAAGGCTTATGATTTTGAGATTCTCCATCGGCCAGGAGTAAATCATCAGAACGCTGACTGTTTATCTTAATTAATGACTATTGCCATGACAGCGGATCTCAGAAAAGTGAGGTATGATAAGATGCTTAGCAGAAAATACAATGTCGAACTGCCCCAATTGATCAAAGTGTTAAATGAGATGTGAACAAATATCTTCCAACAGAATGGGGAACTTTAGAAGTAGATCGGCAATTCTATAATGAGTTTTCTGCAGCCCACAGCATGAGTGGGAATCATTATGAGTGCGCACAAGGCAGTTGGGCATGGTGGAGTGCGCAAGACTATTGAGTTGTTATGCCCCTGGTACTATTGAGAAGCATGAGTTTCAATCTGCTAAAACTATTTCCTGTTGTCATCAGTGCCAAGTGGAGAAGCCATTTCGCCATGCAACATCATATCAGTTAGTAAAGCTACATTTCGCTACGCACATGGTTTCCCTTAATGTTGTTAGCCCCTTGCCAACTGGAGCCAACCGTTGTAAGTGCATTTTGGTGGCTATCAACCACATGACCCAGTGGGTTAAAGCGAGGGTGATACAAGACTTGGGGGCAGTTACTGTGGCCAGGTTCATGATGGAATGCATTATTCAGCGGCATGGATGCCCTCAGTTTATTCTTACTGAAAATGGAATCAACTTTACCTCGCACATCATCCCCAAACTGAACGAGCTTATGTGAATCTGTGGGGTTCAGAAAACCCCATACCACCCTGAGTCCAACGGAATGGTCAAATGGGTGAATGGAACTTTGGTTATTGTACTACAAAAATTAGTAATGGATCAACCTTCCAATTGGAGCTTTCTCCTTTCCACTGCTGTTTTCACCTATAATATTAGTTACCATTCCACCACGGGGAAAAGTCCCTTCCAATTACTATACAGCTGACACCCAGATCTTCCAGCGTTGCTTTATTCGTGTGTATAAGACACCAGCGGACTGGAACCCCACAGCTATTTGATTAACCTCACAAACATTCTGATCAAACTGCAAACTGAAGCATAATTCTTCAGCTTAGCCAAGAATATCAGGAATCAGGCCGCTGATCAGTCACGTCGTAATGGGCTGGCGCTATTCAAGGAAGGCGATATGGTTCCCTTTCACAACCAACATGGATTTGGGCAGAAACACAAGCTGGCCAGTATTTGGATTGGTCCATTTGAAGTTATAGAGAAAACTGGAGTTGATACGTATACCATCAAGGACCCTACAAGTGGTCAGATCATTAACCAAGTACATGTGAAGTTCCTCTGACCTTAGGAAAAATTAGAATCTTATCATCCATTCAAGGAGGGGTTAATGTTGCAATTTTGATATGACTGGAAGATAACTGTGGGACATCAGGGCGGATTCTGCCAAACATAGTATCAGTTGCAATTAACCAAGTGCCTTGAGATGAGGCGATATTAGGACATAACGGGTTTTTATTGGATATAATGGGTTTTATTTGGGTTGCCTCTATATAAGGCGATAAGGTGATGTTGATACTTGATGAATATGAAGTAAATCGCCTACAATTAGGGTGACAGAGGATTAGAGAATAACAAGCTAAATTTGAGGAGAATTGGCGGAATAGAATATCCCAAGCCATGAGAAGCAGTATAGCCTGAAGCTGCTGTATATAAGCGAGATGGGCGATTAAAAAGAGGTAGGTTGTTTTTAGCGTAGAAGAGATGGCACAGAGAAAAGTAGCTGTATTTATTAAAAAATAAAGAATCAATTGGGGCAATTGCTCCTATTTTTATGTATATTTTTAAGTGTGTCTGAAGGACCAACAATCCCCACATCATCCATCTGTTGCTCAGTAAGTTTAACCTGTGCAATTAACCTGACGGATTCTAATCTTACCATCCAAAATTATAACATACCTCAAGGATCATTATAATAAATTCACCGTTTCTCACCTATCTTTTTTCCATGTTTAGCTTTACTAAGGGCCTTAATGGCCTATTAACTTGGTGGGGGCTTCATGGCCCTGATTAATAGGGGCTGTGTTGGAGTTCCTCTCCTGAAGTCCTAACAGTAATGCTCCCTACAGGGGCACCCAAGTTCTCAGTGAGAGCTAAGATCAGAAGTAGGAGGGGCGGTCCCTGGCCTCTGACCCAAGAGGGCAAGCCAGGATGAGGGGTCTAATGCCTCCAAAACTAGCCTGGGAAGCCAAGCTCAGGTTACCGGGGTGTCATCCCTGATGCCAGCCCCAGCACCAATGCCAGGTGTCAACCCTGATGCTGGGACATTCTCCCAAAGCTGGCCCCTATACCAATGCTGCCCAGCACTGATTCTGGGTTCAACCCCAAAGCTGGGACCTCCTCCCGATGCCATCCTCATGCTTATACTGGCCCCAGTATCAATACCAGGTGTCAACCCCAATTCTGGGACCTCCTCCCAATGCTTGCCCCAGCGTCAATGCTGGGTACATAATACACACAATGCTGGTCCCAACATAGATGCCAGCTCTTACTCTGATGCTGGGGTCACTCCTCAATGATGCTCGCCAGATCCTGCCATTGAACTCATGCCAGCTACCTTGGTCTAATCCTCCCTGCCGCCTGGATCTGGTGCCCCCACCTCAGCTTTGACCCCTAGTCAAGGCTTGAAGGGGGTCTGTCAAGATTCTCCATTTATTGGGGGAATCCCAACTAGCAGTTGCCCACCTACAGGCAGATGCCAGAACGGGCTCCCCGTTAACTTGGGTTGAGCCTGATTTGAAGTATCAGGGATTAGCCCAATAATTAAATTATAATTTAGTTAAAATTTGACACCAGCGACTAATGCTGTGGATGTCAAAACTCAATCAGGTCATTGCGAAATCCATTTCAGCATTTGCACCCCAGTCAAGTTGCCCTTTTGGGACCACTGGCGAATTATGCCGAGGATGGTCTCACTCCCCTTGTAATATTATTTGTTCATTTATCTTGATTGTTGTCAGCAATCAATGCCAAGACTTTAATCAACTACTTCACTTCCCAATCTATCAAGGTCCTATAAATACCTCGAGGATCATTATAAAGATATCACCGTTTATCACCTATCTCTTTTCTGTTTTTAGCTTTACTTTGAGCCTTAATGGCCTATTAACTCGCCGGGGGCTTTGGGGCCCTGATTAAAAAGGGGCCATGTTGTAGTTCCTCCCTCTGAAGTCCCATCACAGAGATAGGGAAGCCAGTGGTCCCTACTTTTTGTAAAATTACCGCTATCTACCTAATATTGTGAGAGTGTTTTTCAGACACTTTCTTAACTGGATTATCTTCATCATCTCAGGCGTCATGGGCCATAGGGTGTCATGCAACCTCTCAGCTTCACCATAATCTAATTGAAGGACAGGCAAACGTGTCAACCCATCAACACACATATGGCAGATTTAGCCCTGTGCTTTATCTTCATGTCATAAATGTGGAGCTTTAAGGCCCAACGCGCCAGATGCCCATTATGATCCTTCATATTTTGGAGTTGTTCAAAAGGAAACGTGATTAGTAACCACAGTGGGGGTGGTTCTATATAGAAAGGGGTGATAGTATTTTATAGCCAGTAAGACAGCTAGGCACTCCTTCTCAGTGGCGCTGTAGTTGCGTTTAGCCTTTGACAGCATCTTGCTGAAGTATGACCTGGAGTGATCCATGTCATTATCATCCAGTTATTTCAAGATGGCTCCAACGTCACAGTCAAAAATTGTTAAACAGAAGGAAGGACTTACCATAGTTGAATGCCAAGAGATGATGCGTTTTTGGAGATAATTTTTTCATCTCAAACGCAGCTTTTTGTTCAGCACCCCAAAAGAAGGGTGTTATGTGCCAATAGGCGAATGAGGGAATTATCAAGCTGTGCGAATTTGGGGATAAGTTGATGGCATTATCCCATCATAATGAGGGAGACATGGATATCTCTCAGTTTTTAAGGCAAAGACATCTTGGATATTGCTTCCACCTTATCTTGCAGTAGCTGAATTCCCTTTTGTGAAATAGCATGTCCAAGGAATTCTGATCATTTATGGAAAATTAAACTTTTTGAGGGTTCAACATGATGTTATATACGCGTTGGCGTTTGGAAAGCATCTCTTAAATGAGCAAGATGCTCTTTGAAGATTTTAGAAAAAACAGTGATGTCATTGAGATAAATATCACACTACTTAGCTTAAGATCCCGCAAATAGTAATCCATGTCTTGTTGAAATGGTGTTGGTTCTTTGCACAACTTTTGGGGTGCCTGATGGGCTTAAATAAGCTTTCTCTGCATATGAGAACGCATTTCTCCTGTCTTGGGGAGAGGTCTATCTTCCAGTATCTACTGGCCAGATACATAGCATAGAAAAATTTGGAGCCAGAGAGATGTGCAAGCACATCATCAAGGCAAATGACGGGAAAGCTATCTTCCATAGTGAGGTTGTTCAAATTTTGGTAGTCCATAACTACTTGATGACCTCCAATCTTTTTAATTGAGTAATAATGGAGATGCCCAAGAGCAATGTGAGGGGACTAGTAACTCAGCTTTTGCAGGTTCTTGAGCTCCATCCTCATCTGTTGCTATTTGAACTTTGACTTTTGGTAGGTTTTATTTCAAATAGGACTGGAATCCCCATCATCAACTGTGTTGCTCCAATTCTCATGTGCTCATAATCAGGGTCAGATATATAGATTATATCACTATAGGCATCTAATAACAAGTAAACTTCGTCTAGCTTGTTTGAGGTTAGTTTAACTGATATATGAACATCAGGAAAATCAAACAACAGTTTATCAGATGGTAAGCCCATTTCTAACATAGACCAACGGCAGTGAACTGTCTCTATATCATAAATGGGAATGTGCTAATCTTATCTATATCCTGGTGTTTTTACAATACTGCCCTGCTTGGTAAGTTTCCCTAGTAGAATATTAGTGGCTGCTGGTAGGCAGGATTAAGATTACAGGAAGTATTTGGGGCTCTAGATGACTTAATTTTCTAAAACATTTTATGTGGAATAAGCAGTTCCAAGGGTTTTAAAAGTAATCTTGGTGTCAAGCACCCCTTGTTCCCCATACTTAATTACCGTCTCCTCTGAGACATAGAAAAGAATGCCCTCTGAGGCGAACATCACTCAGGCAGCTTTTTTGTATTGCGCCCAGATGTTGTGTAGTGCAGCAATAATTCAAATGATGGGTACTTGACCAAGCAAGAGTATACTTTTTAGTTAGGTTCTTATTTGGTTAGAAACAAAGGGACCTCATAGTTGTGCATGGAGAGATAACCAAGTCTCAGGTTGATTATCTCTTTGCATTCAATCATGAACTTCTTACCTATGAGCTTATCATAAGTACTATTGTCCAAGGCCATTGCATGGGCCAATAAGATAAGCTTTCCAATTCTGATGGTAAGGGAGGTTTAGGCCCAATAGCGCGAGTGTTACTAGGACCTACTGTTCTAAACCCTTGAATCTATTCTAATTCAGGCGCTGGCATAATCATTTGATAAGCTTTAAGGAGATAACAATTACTGAGAAAGTGATGAGGGTGGCCATGACTAGTGGCTTGTAGTTGATTATATCCACCTGGGTTACAGTCCCACCAAAATTATGGGAGAGAGATAAAACCCCTTATAAACGGAAAGCAGAAGCAAGTTTTTTAGTGATTTTGGGTTATTGATCATTAATGGACTGTAGAGTATAAATATGCTGAGATAGTCTGAATCAATAAGATAAGGAACTTTTCCGCATCAATAGTAGTGTGAATACCCTCTAGGCACACCAAAACTTGGCTGAGATGGGTGTCTTTATGTATCACAGCCGTGTTTACTCCTTCATGGTTAGCCAGTCAGGTATTCCTACTTTATTGGGGCTCCAAGGACGTAGGTCATACGTCCTCATAAACCTTTCATATTCATCCTCTGAGTGGTTGTCTATACAAATTAAAGGAGCGAGAGGAGGGGAGTATAAACCAGAAACCTCAGGTTGGCTGGATATCTCCCTTTAACATGCCTTGATAATAGTCACTTTTTAGTACAGTGGAGGTCCTTAGGGCACAAAACTACCATTTTCTCCGGGGGAGAAGGTCTTGCAGCTTTACTGAGCTTAAGCATAAGTATTTTATTGGCTAACTTATGGATGGCATACTCACTTGTTTGATTTATGCCTGTTTTAAATTGCACTGAAGGAGAAGGTTTCAGGGAGCGAGCAGGTACAAGGGGTCCAGGGGAGTCGCCAAAGCCTCTGCCCATCGCCTACATGTAAGAGCTTCAATTGTAGAACTTGGGGTTTCACCAAAACTCCTTGAGTAGTCTCCACTTTATGAAACTTTGTACTATTTAATTGAGTCTCTTTTATGTCATGGAATTTCTAGAAGTTGCATTTCACAAAGTATATGCCTAGCTAAGGAAGGGTGATAAGCCAACCCAGTTAGCATGTCAGCGACGGCGTCATCAAGAATGAGCATTTGAGACATTATCAACGTCTGAGCGGCTAGTTAGAACTGATCAGCGAAAGCAGTAATCAGTTCTCCATCATACTTCTAAGGAGCATAAAAGCCTGCTTTTTACTACTTAGACTCTTCTTTGAGCCATAGTCAGCAATAAGCGCGTCCTTAATCTCTGCCCATCTACTCAGAGTGTCCATCTGAGGGACCATCACCTTCTGAGCTATGCGTTTCAGGTGAGGGAGGATGCACTTAGTTTTTTGTTGGTCATTCGCGCCTTCCATGATAGATTCATAGACGTATATTTATTAAAGAAATTCTACTTTCACCGAGGGTGAATTTATCTTTAAAAGGTGTTTAAAAGGGATAGCAGGGATGGCTCCTGTGGAGTATAAGGGGCTGTGTTTGAGATTTATAAGGCGGGACAGCTCACTGGCTAGTTGCAGTTCAAGAGCAACTATCCTTCTTTCAAATTTTTTGGCTAAAATGATAGGAGGATTTCTTACTTGAATACCCTCTACTTTGTTATAATATTGTGGTGTACAGGCTGCCCTTTTATTGAGCAAAACATGTTGGAATAATGGCTTGATTATGTGCTCGCAGGTGCTATTTACACAGGATCTTAACAATATAGCAGTTGCAGGAGTATTAAAACTTGTGGTAGCTGTTTAAAAAATAATAAGAGTACTATTATATACCACAATAAGAAAATGTAATGCATTTTTAATGGTAAAGCTTTGGGATCTGAAAGATAGAACCCTTATTAAATTAATGTTACTTATCTTTTAAACTAGTTTATGCAAATAGTTGGATGCAATGGAATCTTAGTTAGGCAGAGGGTAATATAAGTTGGATAAATGAAGATTTAGCCTATCACTGCCCTCAAGAAACTAACTACCTTGATAAATAAGTGAATTTAGATGTTGGATAGTCCTTTAGAATGACGTAATCATGGGGAAGCATTTTAATGTGATCTCATTAATCAGCCAACTTGTTCATATAGTTAGTTTGGGTAGCTATCAGAGCTCCTAAGTAGTGTTTGGTTGATAAAATAATTTCACTCCCCATGAACCCCTTTAAGTCTTTAAAAGAGGATTGCTTTACTTTAGGAAGCTATGCTAATAATTAATTGGCAGGAGGGAGGACTTCAAGGTCAATTTACCAATTCACTGGGGTTTCAAAAAATTCCCTCATCTTTTAAATCTATTTGGTGGAATAGGGGGAGTAAAAGTATTACTCCAATTATTAGGATTCCACCAAGAACTGGTTACAGATTTTATATCAACAAATAAAGTTTCAAACACTAGAACATTTTTTCTACCAAGTCAAGATTCTAATTGTCTGCCAGCCATATCATTTGATTTTTTATATATAAATTTACATCATTTTCTTTGATTGGCACGATTGGTCAATAGCCTATGGAATAAGGTAAATCTCTATCAGCTTGTATGATTTGATGCTATGGAAGTTGAGCCATGAGAGCTCCGCCTATTACATAATTTTTTATTTATACCGTTCTTGTCTTTCTTGATATAAGCAGCTTGCAATATGGTCACTAAGCAATGTCCCAAGCACTGTTGGGTACCTTTTAGCTTCTACAGTAAGTTTTTTAACCTTCTGGAAACGTGATTATGTAGTTTGAGGGTGTTCATTTATAAGCTGATAGCTGAGGCCTCTTGTACCTGCCAGGAGACCTTTAGGGAACCCATTGGTTTGATTTAAGAATCCTGAACCTTCAACTATTCCTTTTGCTTCTATTGTTATTCCACGGATCAGATAAGGTTCAGTGGATTGTTGCACAGAGGTTAATCCCATTGATATAAGGAAAGACAATATGGTGATCTTCATTCCTCAAACAAGTTTAGTAAAATAAGAAATAAAAGCCAAGTGCTTCTGAAAACGCAATCTTTATTACTAAGTAGCTTCATACTGCCAAAACTAAGGGATCTACGCCCATTATTAACTTCACGTTGCAAAGTCCACTGAAGATTGCTAACTCAAAATGATACCATTTCATTCTCTATCACTACTGTTATCTCTCTTTGGTCGTTCTTACAACTATATCAAGCAGGTAAAATCACTCTTCTCTCATTACAATCTCTGTGAAATAGCTACCATATCGCCATATTTCTTATTATTAACCTTCAGCATTTGATCCAATGACAATTATCAGGAACTCAATAATATACCTACTTTTGATTATACTAAGCTTCTAGTTGCAAGTAATTAAATTATACCAATTGTATCTAAACTGCTTCCAGAGGCAACCAGATCCAGCAGATTTTTATTCAATCTCTCAACTACCAATACTGACACTAATTAAATTTTAATATTTGGCATAGCGAGATAAATCATCTGGTTAAGTTCCTGACATTTCCCCATCTTAACCAGATGGTATTCTTTAAATAAATCGCTTGCGTCTCATCCTCTGGTAACTGATCTGAAGGGTTCTCATCTATATTTTCTAGTGGAATATTCTGTTTTTTATGATGGTATATGGGCTTTCCAGGTGATTTTAATTTTGTATTCTTGGAGAAACTTAGCGTGCACTCAGTTAATAATCTGACTATTTACTGGGCTTGAGTGTGTAAGTATCAGTGCCTATTTTCTCCTTCATCTTAAATGACCAATCCAAATGCTATTTAGCTTATTCCGCCATCCAAATACATGCTGGTCATGAAACAAGACATTTCTTCTGTTGTGAACTGCTGCAATCTGCTGAATCATTATTGATCAGAATTGTACTTTTTAGTATTTCTATTTAATTTGGTCAAATATGCTTCAGTCTGTAGTTTATTAAACGTAGACGTCAGATATAAGGTAGCGTTGGGGTTCCATTCCGCCTGTATCCTCTGTATAAGACTAAGTTAGCGGAGGCAGAGAATAGTGTCTGTCATAGAGTAACTGAAAAGGACTCTTTCCCATTGTGCGTGATATCTGAGGTTATACGCAAAACTGCAGTGGAGAGAATGGTACTCCTTTTATAAGGTCTATCCCTCACAAGCTTCTGAAGGATATTACTAAAGTCCCATTTAACTATTTAACTTTCTCATTGGATTCAGGATGGTAGATAGTAGTTAACACGCTGCGGATCACCATCAATTCATTCAGCTTAGGAAGGGCATGGAAGTGAAGTTAGTTCCGTTGTCCATGAGTATGACCTGCAAACAGCAATGCCATTAAATTATACTCAATTATGAACTTAGCAGCGGTTATGGCCCCCAAATCGTGGATTGCTAATGCTACCACCCACCAGGTTAGATGATCTATCACTATCAGGATCTACTTGGAGAGATTTGCACCCATTAGCAAGGGACTTACAACGTTGATGGGTTCTATATGCCAAGAAAAACAGGGTTAACCAGAAGATGAGTGGTTCTCTTATGGAAAGAATTCTCTACTTAGCATTGATGACAGAAGGTAATAGTTTCTAGTACATCAAAGTTCATACTTTCCCAGTAGTATTGCAGCTTCAGGAATTTCATCATTTTCTGCATTCCTCCATTTACCACCACCTTGTGGGCGTTTAAAATAATACCTGGTTAAGCAGAGGGTGTTGGGAAACTCACCGTGACCTCACTAACCTTTTTAAACAACTCGCTGTTCCTCAAGAAGGTATTCGCTCTCATACCATCCAGTATCCAAATGATTTGAGGTGACTCATCAGGAAATTTATCATACATTATTTCAGAAAATCCACCATAGTAGCGACGATTGGCAAACTTGATTAACATTCAGCGTTCTAGTTTTTAGCGCCAAGATGGTATATAATCTCGAAAACATATGCTTTCAGCTTGAGCGCCCACCATGTGAGGCAGCCCACTGGCTCCCAAAGATCTTGTTTCCAGCGTAAAAAAGTGTGATTTTTACAATTTGACTTTGATTCATGAAGATATACTTGAAATTGTCTGTATGCGTAGATTACCTCTAGGCACTTCCATTCAATCACCTTATAATTCTGCTCGTGACAGTAAATACTTTTACTGCAATAAAAGACAAGATGCTCCTCTCCACCATTGTCCTGCTGCAACAATACCGACCCCACAGTGAAAAGAGAAGCGTCCATCTGAACACTATAAACTCTTTTTTAAAGTTCAGATACCATAGCACCAGAGTGCTGATCATCGCCATTCAAAGAGCGTCAATAGTGCACTACATCGCTCTGTCCACTAGAAAGTGGCGTTTTTAAAAAGCTCAAAGAGTGGGACCCTAATGCAGCTAAAAAGTGGGACAAAACCAGTAATAGTACTCAACCATGCCTAAAAAGACACTAATCTCATATAATATTGGGTTGGGTCATCTTTATGATGGCTTCTACCTTAGCCAGTTGTGGTCAAAGATTTCTGGCGTCTACCATGAACCTAAGATTTTAAGTTGCTTATGAAAAAAATGACTTTTTCAAGGCCTTATTATAATGTTAGCCTTCACTAGCTGGTGGAACACTTACTCAAGGTAATCTTGGTGCTCTGAAAGTGTTTGGAAAATATGTTAATAACTTTAAGTTAGACCAGAACAGATGATAGTTTGAGATAACTTAAGATAGTGTCTATCGCCCTTTGAAATATAGCTGAGGATGTTACAGAGACCTTGCAGCAACCGAGTGGGCTGGAGAAACCTATTGGTGGTGATCATAGTGCAATTTTCCATTTTGATGCGGGCAATTTAATATGCCAGTAAGCTGTAATTAAGTCCGTAAATGAGAAATATCAAGCACCGTCCAGCTGATCTAAGACATCATTGATTCAGTGTAGTGGACATGAATCCTTTTTAGTGATACTATTATATTTCTAGTAATCAATACTACCCAGTTAGTGCCTTCATTCTTTTTGACAATTAGCACTTGTGCGGCCTATGGACTTTTCAACGATTCAAACATACCATTTTCCAGCAACTTCCCTGTTTCGTCAGACACTGCATATTCTGCAGCCCTTGGTTGATGGATTGGTCAAGATAAAATAGGAGAATGGTCCCTGATGTCTTCTCAATGAACAATTCCATGAGTGCACCCCAGTTTATGGTCATGAGATGCAAAAGTCTCTCAATATTTCTCAAATAGAGCCAATGTCTTATCTTGTTGCGCCACAGATAGTCCCATCAAAGCTTCAAGCGGAACCACCGCCATTATGTTGGCCAAATTCTGGTATAGGAGTCTAAATTTGTCCAATGACCCAAATTTATGAATCTGAAGGACCTCATCAACGGGAGTCAGATGTAGATAAGCATCCACCTGATGATTTTAACCAATCAGAGGGTCCTTTTGCAGATTGACCAAAAGCATTTTGATTTCCCCAGAGCCAGATAATAAAAGATCTGAAGCCACATGAAGTTTGAGACGTGATTGATGATAGTGACCAAGGACCCCCCTCAAACAAAAACATCTGGTATATCCACTTTGAGCTCCGTTCAAACAATAGCTTGATGTCCAGATGGTATTATTAAAGTATTTACCAATTATAGCAGTGTTCCTTGATACTCAAACGTTTGATTAGAAAGAACTATAGTATGCTGCTTTAACTGCTGGTAGTGGATGGGAACTATGCTGTCACTATATGCAAGGTTAATTTTGCCTTCTCAGGAGAACTCTTACAGTACCCCTTTTGACGTAAAGTAGACATAAATGCACTGACTCAGGATCTCAAAGGTTTCTTCTGCCATGTCAACCACAAACCCCAAAAAGGAACATGAAAGAAGCGTCAATTGACATTTCATAATTGTGGTTTGGTAATACAATTTCTGGTGCAAAGACAGCAAATGCCTTAAATGAAGAGGAAATGCAATGTACGCTCCCTCCAAATGGTACTTTCTGTTCCCAAGGTCCCATGTACCACCTGGTGCTCCACGTTAGGTTTCAATGGCAGCTTAATTACCAGCCTTTTTAATACTATGTTAACTTGGGCACCGGTGTCAATGATAGAATATAAGTTTTTTCCACAAAAACTTAACTAGTGCATTTAATATAAAGACCATGACTGATTGTAACATATACATCCAATGAATTCTTTAATTTTTAGAAAGTTCATCACTGGAACTTACCTGTGGGAACTTCTTTGCGATCTGATCCACTGGGTGGCGACGTTCATGCCCTCCAACGAATCCCCATCTGAAGAGGGTTTGTGTTTTTTTTGGCCAAGTTACGCTCCAGGGCCTGTCAGGCAGATGGTTTCTTAAATTTCTTGGAGGATCCCTTCCACAATGCCGTCCTTGCCTTGAGATTGGGTTACCACATTTACATCGTTGGTGGTTTGTCAGTAAAGGAATAAGACTTTGAAGTCATGAGCACTGACATAGGCCGACTCATTAAGATCATATGGTATAGATAAATTTGCTGCAGCGGAAGTAGAGCGTCCCATCTCTACTTCTTTTGTTCTTTTTCTTGCTCATCTAAAATTTGCAGAACTACATGGATGTTCCGCTTTTCATGGCAGCTCTCTACGTAATGACCTTTGCTGACTGCAATCAAAGCAAATTATTCCATAAAGATCCCATTTCTAAACTTTGTTAAACCAGGCCTGTTAATCATAAGCTGGACAGGGGTGGGGTGAAGCATTAGGAGGCAGCTGTGATGGGCCAATGATCAATAAGTCAGAAGCAGATTGGGCGACAGCCTGTAACTTGTCTGAGGTTTGCTGATGAAGTATAAATTTACCACTTCTGTCTAATTATGGATGGACTTCCAGTGATAGCTCCAGAAATTTTCCTGTCCCCGTTGGGTGTTTAATTTGGCAGCCAAGAGCCACAGGTAGTTGACAGTCTGCAGTATGAGGCTATTCCCTGGAAAACTGGAGCCATCGCGTTGTAGAGCTCCCAATGGGGTTACACCCTGGTGGTCATAGAAATACTAAAATCCTCCTCTGGAAGTGTTCCTTCCCCTACTAGCACATGTGCTTCTGGGGTATACTGGACAACCAATGGTAAAAGGTTTACTTTTCGTTGAAACCTGATAGTCAGGAAGTCTACTTCCCTTGAGCTATACTTTCTACCCCCTAAACAAGTGGATCACCATATCCCTGAACTCTTATGCAGGTCATGGAGCTATCCCCAAATAACAGGTGACCTGGTAGGCGCTTTCAACATTTAGGGAGGAGATAAGCAACTTCAGCATATGGCGATCTGAAACTCCTTCAACAGCAAACTTGAATTGCTTGAAGAACCCGTGCATATTGCCTCCCCAATTAAATATGGAAGTTTTCAATGTGCACATTCTCTTCAAAGTCCAGACTGCAGTTCTTAGGAGCGAATTGGACATCTCTGGCCTAGTAGATGCAAACCCCACATGAAGACCATATTTGGGGATTGTAACAGAACTTGTGGCCGCTGTGGTCCTTTGGGAAGTGTTGATCTCTTTGGCTGGAAAAATGGCGACGACTAGGGTAGCTCACTTGCAGACCCATAATATTCATACCCTGAATCAAGACTAACTGCGACTTAACTCCCTTCACCCACCTGTTTAGCAAACAACTCTTACAAAATGTGCTCCGCTTTAGATGATCCACACTGACAGTGCCCTTCCTTGGCATCCTGTCTAAGCTCATTGACCTCTCTTTGTAAATCTTCACATATTCCTTCTCCGCAGCCAGATTTTGTTTGAGAGTTTGAAGATGCTCAATCACATCTTTAAGAGTTTAAAACAATCTGGAACTCTGATGACTACTTTCATGGGCTTAACAAGAGGTATCTTCTAGTTGACTATAAGTGCAGATCGCTCTTAAAGAAGCTCCTGATTTGATTATCAAAGAATTTTCAAACTAATCTGAAGGTTGGTATATTCTAAAATCTCTACAAACTTAAGGGCCACAGAACGTCTTCAATCTGGCTTTGTTAAAGCCCTTGAGGTGAGCTATCAAATCCAACAACTGCCATATGTGGAAGAACTGAGAAACAAACCTCCAGAATTTTTCGTGACATGGTATTTGATCCACTCACTTCTTTACTGACTAAGATAAATGCAACAGTGTTGGCTTGGTTAGTTATGCGCCGCTCCAACAGAGTAACGCGGTCCCTACTGTGACCCAAAGCAGAGTTGATACTTAAAACCCATTTTTTTTTGCATGAATTGTTCAGTGTCCCCCAAGGTAGTAACGACCTTAATCCTGTTGAGCGTGAGTCCTCTCTGGTTCAGCAGCTCACCCATAACTCAGAAAGCTCCTGATTAAAATGGGGTATAATTTAATTCATCTGACCGTGTGCATCAGCAACATGGGCATGTACTTGGACAAAAGCCCCCTCATCTCCATGAACGTCTGTTTGAGGTTTTTCAACAACAACTAATCAATGTTTTTTGTGCTTGAGTAAACTGCATTATGTCTCCAAATCCAATATTGTGTCAATCTATAACTCACAGGAGCCTTTTAAATAAATGGTTTAAGTAGGCAACAAGTTATTCTACTGGACCGTGGGAGTACGATCTGGTTCGTCAGTCTGGTGGTAGTCATGTCCAAATGGGACATATACACTTTGTAGTACTTGGCTTGATTTCTCTGGTTAAAGAACATACTCAAACTTTTCTATGAGTCATCGTCATAAAAAACGGTATCCCCAAAAAGAGCCACTCCATCATATTGTGAATCTCAGTGGCGTTGACACCTGTGGAGCATCCATGATGGGATGACTTGATGGCCGGAAAATCAAATAACTTTACTTCCATCAGGGAGTCACCAAGGTCATCTCTCTCAGTCACAGTGAACAGGGCTGGTTTCTTGTTGGGAGATTCCGTATGGTTGCCACTATATTTGTCATAAAAACCCACGAGGTCTTTGCAAAATTTATTAAAATTTGCTATGGTTACAGGTATTTGGGCTGTAGAGCTGTATCAGCAGGCCCCCTGTAGTGAGTACTACTGTCAATCTTTTTATGGATTAGATAAGGTCCAGTGGATTGTTGCACAGAGGTTAATCACATTGATATAACGGAAAGACAATATGGTGATCTTCATTTCTCAAACAATGATAGTAAGATAAGATCTAAAGCTAAGTGTCTCTGGGAACACAATCTTTATTACTAAGTAGCTTCATACTGCCAAACCTAAGGGATCTACGCCCATTATTAACTTCACGCTATAAAGTACACTGCAGCTTTTCAACTCATAGCGATACCCTTTCCATTATCTATTGCTACTGTTATCTCTCTTGCTGCGGTTGCTCTACACCTCTATCAAACAGGTAAACTCACTCAATATTTGCTCAGTGCAATCTCTGTGGAATCGCCACCAAATCGCCACATTTTTTATTTTTAACATTAAGCATTTGATCCAATGATAATTATTTGAACTCAATATTATACCTACTTTTAATTATCCTCAGCTTCTAGTTGTCATAATCAAATTATACTGATTGTATAAAGATTGCTTTCCAAGGCAACCAGATCCAGAGGATTCCTATGCAGTTGCTCAACTACCAATACCAATACTAATTGAATAATAATATTTGTCATAGTGGGAGGAAATCATCTGGTTAATTCTCTGACAGCTTCCTTTCTAATAAGTCACTCATAAAAAGGTTGCTTCTCACCATTTGAATTCAATGGTCCTGGTTTGGCCCAATAAGACTCATGTTTCATGGGTTGATGTAACAGATGTTCAATTTTATATGAATTTCTTAGGTTTGGAACTTTAGAATTTTTCTAATATGAAAGTCACTAAATCTAATCTATCTGACAAGATATAATAAAATAAGGTAATTTGACTATTTAAATTAGAAAATATCAAAATTTTGCACCATCGCTTTAATTTGTAGTTTTTTTAACATTGGCTAAATGGGTTTCTGGGATGCCTAATCTTTCAGTCTCATAATGCTAGACTTATCAAATTTGTTTAGATCTTTAAAGAGAACCATTCACTATAGTGGTTTTAGCAAAGGGCCCCATTTTAAAACTCTTACTCATTTCTATTCTAGGTTAAAAGCCTATTCCTCATAAATTTTGACCATTAAGAAGGGATGTTTTACAGAATTTCTACAATCTTTTTTTGAATTTTGTTTGCCAATAAAATCTGGTAAGATGAAAACTATCCCTGGAGCGCCTTGAATTCATTGGCGTATCTCATGATCAAGAGGCCTAGACAAAAAGAACCTGATCTTATTAGAACTTGATGTGTTCCTTTTAACCTCTCTGCATAGGAACTTTGTCAGGTTACGTGGTGCAGAAGCCCAAAGTGGTAGCTAATGTGTTAAAGGTTATAAACACATCCCACATTATTACTTGAGGTTAGGTCAGAGCGCAATCCATGTGCTCCAATTCAAGGCCTACCAGATGAAAGAGGTCAGAAGGGTTTGTGCAGCAACTGCACCTCGATCTATTGGTGAAACTTATGAACCAAATTGATAATTTTCATCATTATATCACATTAATAATATACACTTCAAATTCATGAATTTGGGACAACTGCCAATAACTCCTATGGAATGAAATATCTCTCCATTGGCGTTTGAGGTTCCCAGCTGTGTCTTTCAAGATGGACAAAATTTTGTACCCCTTCAGAAAAAAGGTGTAAAATCCCAGGGCCTGCCTCTTACAAAGCTTTATGATCTAGAAACACTCTGGATTAAAGATGTGTGAAATCTATTCCCCCTTCTCTTAACTGACTCTAATCCCTGACTAACTACCAAGGCCAAAAACGTTACCTTCACTGAGACACAAGAGCACATTAAGCTTATAATCAAGAAGCTCTTCACTGATTTCTGTTTGATGTTCATCAGATTCTGATGGTTGGCTCAAAATAAACCTTTAACAACCATTATATTAGGCTGATTGTCCTCCCAATGAATAAATTAATACCTTAACTCTCACCTCAAAGCCTATTGCAGTTACACATTATGGCTGATTTTCTATGCATCAAATCTCAGCAATTAGTCTCGTTTATTGGGAACACAATCAATTAAGTAGTATACAAAATCGTTTGGGACTGACCCAAAGTTAACGTCTAAAAAGTCCCATGGACCTTCAGATGAATGAAAAATGTAATCATTTTCCTGCCCTAGGGCGAAAATCATATTTTGATCTGTGTAATCGGCAAAATAGTACTTGCACATGGACCACCCAAAAGGGAGTACCCAATACTATTGAGAGAGGCCTGCCAACGTCCCAATTAGAGGTACTTCATCAACTTTAATCGATGCAAGAATTTCACAGTAGGTGTATTTCATCAGCAGTATGACGAAACTCAAGTCAAGGAAGATCCTAGGACAATTTTGCATGCTTTTATCGCAATTTTTATACCTTAAATTCTCCCAATCCTGAGAGTGTTTTGCCACCAATAAACCTAAGAAAAGGTCTCAGTCATATCGGTTCAAGGGCTGAACTGAGGTGGAGAAATATCTGTTGAAATTTTGTGCTTGAATGTGGCCAGGAGATGCACTAGAGGTATAAATACTGGCGCCTAGCCTAATGACAGATTATCAAGTAAATACCTTCTAATAAAAGTTATTTTAATTCATCTCTTTCCCAGTTATCTCATCCAAATCCTTTATTTTGGAGAAGTGCTGACAAACTGGAAGTACCAAATCCCCAGTTTTTATTGATACCTGCCTTAGAAGAAGTTCCCAATCATGTTAGGAAAATTACACCCAAAATTGACCAGAAGAGTCATGGCTATTTTAAAAGGCCTAGTGAGTTTCTGAATGGTGTATATACCATAAGCCACTAGCCATATTGAGGATCATCCAGCAGAACTTTATTATGAATAAGCGTGCAGGATACCAATTTTTAAGCTTGTGATACTCAGATTTTGACTACTGTTGCTCACTCAAAACTGGTGATACTCTCAAAAATGGATTTTTATAACCAATTTTTGGCAGAGTCAGCCAGACAGGAAAGCAACAATGAGACAGAAACTAGTGACAAAGAAATCTTGGCTTATTTTAATACCAGCTGCCAAGGCTCTGAAGTGGGTACCTCCTACTCCTTGGATCTTATCACAGTGGGTGCTCATGCAGATACAACCATCCTGATTGATTTTACACCTTTAAGCGTAAAAGCTATGCTGGAAACCCTATATCAGGGTTTTAGGATTGGTACTTCACAAATCGATCCCTCCTTTGGCCTGTTCTACTACCTTAAGGATCAGGCGCTCAAGATGAAAATATATATGAAGTACCACAATGCAACCTTGGCATCTCTTGCCAAACGTCACAAAGACAGTAAAACAACTAATAAATTCCTGGTTAACTTTATTTAACCCTCAATTAAGCATAACCAGCGAATCATTGCTCGACAAAATCTGGAAAAATGAAAATCTACCATGTACAAGGGGAGAAACAATCTTCCAAAATGACCACCTGGACAAGCTAAATTTTAGTTTTTCTGAAGTCTGAAATACAATTGTTGATATTATGGTATTTGTTAATGAAGCTCATGGGAAGTTAAACACCCTTAAGGATCTTCAGAACGAAGAAGTCCCAAAGATAGCTGCAGAAGTCCTTGCTCGCCATGGGCTATCACACAAATGGGTATAAACCATGAATAACAGCTGTCAAAAACTAGAAAGCCATTATGGTTACCTATTTTCTCAATAAGACCAACTTACCATACATGCCACTTCCTATCAAAGAAATCACCTTGAGCTTAATGTAAAAATTGATGACTTTGAAGAGTATGTTTGAGCCAAGCTGGATACTATTAACAAAAACTTTGAGAACCTTGCACCAAAACCAACCGTCCCTAATAGGGATGAAGAGGATGTCCATATCAAAGAGGATTTTTCTAAACTTTGGAATGTGGTATTAAGATTGCAGGCCAGAATTACTTAAATTAATCAGGAAAATTGGGAACTCAGAATGCAATTATAAACTGTAAATTCCTGAGGAGACGGTGTGGACAAAGATATAAAAAGCATAATAACCAATCAAGCTTTATTCAAACAGGAATACAACAACCTTAAAAAAGAAATTGAATCCCTCAAAAAAAGGCTGCCAGTGCTCACCCAAACTTGACAAAAAAGAAATAGGAAAAAGTTCCGCTTATTCAGCCAAAAAACAGCCTGGAAAAATAACTAAGGGCCAAATTCAGGAGTTGGAATCCAGTAGTTCAGAGCAATATCATGAAATATAATCATCAGAAGTTGACACTGATGCAGAAACCGTTATTATGAACATCCATTCTATGCCTAGAGTCTTAGCATCAATCCTAACTCCAGATACTTCACAACAGAAAAGAGGGCCAATTATGGGCAATGATATACCAAGACGTTCAAGAAGAAGTATAACCCCTATGCCCAAAACAGGGCGTGATGACTTCAAACCATTGAATTTACCAAAGTTTGATAAAGATGGGAACGTTCACTCTTTTATCAAGCTATTCGAAAAAGCAATGAGAGGAGCATCAAACCATGCAAAAGTATTGGCACTGATAAACTCACTTGATGCCCATAGCTGTGGGCTCATTATACCCTATTTTGGCAACGATTTGTCCTATATGTATGCCAAAATTGCAATAATAAAACAGTTTGGAGGGCCTAAGAAACTAGAAACCCAAAAAAGAGAGCTTCTTAGTATTGAATTCAAACAGAAAAAGAATACCTAATGACTTTGCGGATAGATTCTTTCATGAGTCACAAGTTCTGCATGGGTGCAATGCAATAGATAAGCTTGACACCAAGATTGCAATGGATCACGCGATTATGCCCTTCTGTGAGTTGCACAATGCATGTTGCCTGCATTCAATGGAAGCTTGGAAATCCAAGAGCTTACCAATTACTTGTGAAGCTGTTCCCGTAATTTCAAAACCCTATCATGCCAAAGATCAGCAAAAAGCCCAATTTTTGGGCCCAAAAAGCAACACTATGTCTAACCAGAGGAAAGATTTTTAAAATATGAACCAAAAATTCGAGCAAAAGCAGCAAACAGGGCCGATTAAATGCCATAACTGTGGTCAACAAGGGCATTTTGCTAGACAATGCTACAGACAGTCCAACAAAAAGCCTGGGGTCAACTTTTCTTCAGAAATCAACAGTGACAGTAAGGCGGTAAAAGAGCAGTGGAGTAGAGGAGGAATGCTCTAACTCCACCAATTTTCAAAATCATTCCACCTGACCCTGATGAGCTCTTTAGGGCCGAAGATGTTGCTAAAGTTACCCTCCACCATATCATGGCTAATGATATCATGATGGTCACTACTCAGGCCACATCAAAATCAACTAAACCCTTGAAAATTACCAAAGAAGCCTGAGCAGAGATATCAAAACCTTATGCAAAGCACATTATTGATCAGGGTAGGACCTACAACCCAAATGTTTAACCGACCTACCTAAGCTTAACAACGTTCAATAGCTATTCTACTAAGACCTTAGCAGATAACTTCCCAAATATTTGCTCAAGCCTGAAATCACAACTGGAATCGGGCAGCAGTCACAGTATTCACACAATAAATACCTCTGAAAACTACTCTGAATGTACTTATGTGGATATAGCAATAAACAAGGTGCAAGTTTGGGCCAACATCAATAATGGTGCTTTTATCAATATATAGTCAGCACAGATTTGGTTAAAAAACTGAAGATTGCACCCAATGTTGCCCATTGCCAGGAATATAGTACAGCTGGAGCACATACAACTAAATCGCTGGGCGCATACAGTACCCTACCTCTCATATTCAGATCCATTGTAGTAATAGCACCTGCTATAGTATTGCCAAATACAAACTATGATACCCTAATTGGGACTGATTTCCTAAGAAGATATGAAGTTGTTACTAATCATAAGAGACGATACTCTCACCATTCTTGGCCTGGCCATTCCAATTTACTATAACTAGGATAAGGCAGTTGAGAAAAAGAAACCCAGCCTATTCATAAATATGGCATTTGCATATGGAGTCATCCCAATTGATTATTTCAAAGCATGGTCAAAGATAAAACCACTACCCACACAGATTGAAAAGTCAAATGGCATTCCACTTCAATCAAAACAAACTATCACTTTACCATCTGGAGAACAAGTGTTTGTCCCAACGGGACTAACAATTAATATTCTGGAAGGACTTTATGGTGAAGTATATCAACCATGGTTTAAATCTCAATTTGAACCAAACTTTCCCCTGGTATTATCATTCTGACTTAGTAAATCATAATACAAATGTAATTTGGATGAAAAACTATGAAATTTAAAACCCAAATTTCTCATAACTTCCCGTTGCATGTTCCGTGGTATTATCATTCTGGGCCACGGAGAAATACATATATTATGTGCAAACCCGCAAAATTGGCCCATCTCCATTAAGCAACATCAAAAAATTGCTTTTCTGCATCTGTTCCCTACCACAGAAATTCACTCATTCCATGAGTTTGGAACTTTTGTTGAATTGGGGCTCCCTAATAAGGACCTACTCAGCATAAACAATGTTGTCCATATGGCTGATTAAAGCAACCTGACCAACTCTGAGAAAGTACAAGCTCAGGAGTTATTTCTAAATATTGGGAAATATTTGCACAAGATGATTTCAACTTGGGATGTGCTAAGGGTGTCACCCACAAAATCGATACTGGGGATCATAAACCTATTTGATTAAGCCCAATAAGACGATCAAAATCATCAGAAGAAGCAGTATCCAATGAGATCAAAGAACTTCTCAATTGTGGCATGTTAGTCTTTTCAAAAGTCCATGGGCAGCACCAATTTTAATATTAAAGAAAAAGGATGGAAGCAACCAAGTAGTCATTGATTGTTGAAAGTTAAACATCACAAATAAGGACTCATACCCACTGCCACAAATCAATGACGCCTTAGATAGGCTAGGGGGCGTAAAGTTCTTCTTGGCAATGGACCTTATCAGTGGTTTTTGGCAAATAGATCTTCCCAAAAAGGAGCGCAAGAAATGTGCAATTATAACCCAAGAGGGCCTATTCCAGCCGATGAGAATGCCTCAAGGGCTCTGCAATACCCCAGCTACATTCCAATGGGCAATGGACACAATCCTGGAAGATTCGAAATTGTCATATGTACTAGTGCACCTTGATGATATCAACGTTTTCAATCTCACTTTTGACGACCACCTGGAACACTTAGAGGAGGTTTTAAGAAGGCTAGTTTCTGATAACTTAAAAATCAAGCCCAGAAAACGTCATTTTTCAAAGACCAACTGGAATACCTTGGATTTGTAATTGATAAAATGGGTCTTTAGCCCCAACCATCTAAGCTGGATGCCATCTCCAAAATTAAATGGCCCAAATCCAAGCACAATATTCAATTATTCGTACAAAGATTGGGTACTATTGCCAATTTAATGCTGACTTTGCACAACTTGGAGAGCCGCTTTTTATCTGCTTAAAGATAAGGTCTCATTTGACTAAACTCCAGCTTAGCCAGGATGAATTTGATCAACTCTGATTGACCCTATTAGGCACACCTGTTCTTTGATACCTGGACTTTGATCACAAATTTATCGTCAAAACTGATGCATCTCAAACAGCATTGGGGGCCGTAACATCCCAAGTTGTAGAAGATGGTGAAGAATATCCAGTTGCCTTTGCTAGTAGGACCTTAAACATTCATGAAAGGAACTACACGGTGATGGAATTAGAATGCTTATCCATCATATATGCTTGCAAGCAATTCAGGGTCTACCTTCATGGCACTCATTTAAAGTTGTTACTTATCTTGCTTCCCTAAGATGGTTAAACAACTTAGGAAAAACTGAAAGCCAATTAGCCCACTGGGCATTAAAGCTTCAAGCCTATGACTACACCATTGAGTATTGAGCTGGGGTAAAACACCAAAACGCTAACTTTCTATCACAACTACCCACCATTGCAACACTAAGTCAGGCCGCCAATGAGCTGTTTATGAAAATGGTCAGCGGAGAGTATTAAGATGAGCCTGAATCCATCCAAAAATATTATCAGATCTACAAAAAATAAAACCATCAAAAATAGGACGTTTTACAGGATTGTTGAGGAAAAAAGTATATTTTCCCAAGACCATAGGCTTGAACAGACCTAATAATGGCAGTGCATAAGGCCATAGGGCATGGCGGATGAAAGAAAACAAAAGAGCATCTGAAGCAATTCTACTACTGGGAGTCAATGCATTTTGACAATCAAGAAACATTAGAATGCTGTGCAATACCCAATGCATAAACTGTTCTGAAAAAGCACATCTTACCAGCTTGGTCTGCCCAGTTTTGCTTAAAACACTGTATCTATCGCGTTGTTGGCCCAGTTTCAACAAGCAATATGAAGGCCAAGTACATATTTTTAGCCATTGACCACTTGACCAAATGGGTTAAAGCCAAGGACGTTTGGGAAGCTAGAGCAGCAACTACCGCCAAGTTCATCCTTGAAAAATCATCATCCACAATCATGGATGTCCTCAGATTACTATGACTGATAACAGAACCAACTTTACCGCCAAAGTCCTTGCCAAGATCAATTAACTAATGAGATTATGAGGTGTGCTTTCTGATCCATATCACCTCAAAACTAATGAGACTGTTGAGCGCGTAAACGGGACAATGGTGAACTTTATCCAGAAATTAACATCAGCCAAACCATCCAAATGGAGTAATTATCTAAGTTCAGCAGTCTTCACCTACATTATCTCATACCATTCATCAACCAGGATATCTCCATTTCAAGTATAATGTGGTAGACACCCAAACCTACCAATACTGCTATATTTGGCCCTAGAGGATCCTGGCGAAAACACTTATCCTCAGTACATTAAGAAGCTTACAGATGCTTTAATTAAACTACGATCTCAAGCCTTTGACAACAGTTTAGCTGAGAAAAAGGCCCAAAATCAATAGGACTTAGAGAATTGCTAAAAACTGGCAAATTTTAAGGTTAACAACGACGTTCTATTTTACAACACCCATGGATCAGGGTGATTGCAAAAGTTAGATCACATCTGGGTTGGGCCGTTTGAAGTGATTGAAAAAACATCTAAGTTCATTTACACAATCAAGGATACCAGGACTGGCCATATATACAACTAAGACCATGCAAAATTCCTAAGAAGGTTTGATAAACTGACCAATTAAAAAAAGATTAAGTTTAAAAGAAAAAAAAACAGAAATAATTTTATATAATAGTTTATAATAACTAATTCTTTAGTTTGCACCCAAGGTTGGGGAGAGTATCCAAATTCAGACATGACGGGCATTCAGGCTAAAATTGATAACAGGAGGTTTAAACCTTAAACTCATCTAGCGTTCAGGCCAAAGTTACCAAATAGAAAAACCCAACTCCATGCTCATAGGGCGTTTGGGCCAATGATTACAGATCAACGAAGGCTAATCAGAAATCTTAGGGCTTATGTTCAAGTCAAGTGGGGGAAAATAACACATTCTGATGGTTGACTCAGAAATAAACCTTTGACAACCATTAGATCAGGCCAATTATCCTCTCAATGCTCAGATTAATACCTTAACTCTCACCTTAAACCTATTGCAGTTACACATTATGGCTGATTATCTATGCATCAAATCTCAGCAATTGGTCTCGTTTATTGGGAACACAATCAACTAAGTAGTATACAAAATCGTTCAGGACTGACCCAAAGTTAATGTCTAAAAGTCCCATGGACCTTCAGATGAATAAAAAACGTAATCAATTTTCCACCCTAGGGCGGAATTTGTATGTTGCTCCACGTAATTGGCACAATAGCACTTGAACATGGACCACCCAAAAGGGAGTACCTAATACTGAGAGAGGCCTGCCAACGTCCCAATTAGAGGTACTTCATCAACTTTAATCGATGCAAGAATTTCACAGTAGGTGTATTTCATCAGCAGTATGACGAAACTCAAATCAAGGAAGATCCTAGGACAATTTTGCATGCTTTTATCGCAATTTTTATACCTTAAATCCTCCCAATCCTGAGAGTGTTTTGCCACCAATAAACCTAAGAAAAGATCTCAGTCATATCGGTTCAAGGGCTGAACTGAGGTGGTAAAATATCTGTTGAAATTTTGTGCTTGAATGTGGCCAGGAGATGCACTAGTAGTATAAATACCAGCGCCTGGCCTAATGACAGATTATCAAATAAATATCTTCTAATAAAAGATATTTTTCATCTCTTTCCCAGTTTTCTCCTCAGAATCCTTTTTTGGAGAAGAGTTGACAAACTGGAAGGACCAAATCCCCAGTTTGTGTTGAAACCTGCCTTGGAAGAAGTTCTCAATTATGTTGGAAAATTATACCCAAAAAGGGCCAGAAGAGTTGGGGCCACCTTAAAAGTCCTAGTGAGTTTCCAAACAGTGAATATACAATAAAGACACTGGCCATATTGAGCATCATCCGGCAGAATTTCATCCCAAATAAGCGTGCAAGATACCAATTTTAAGCGAGAAATCCTCAGATTTTGACAATGTTCATATTATATTGTATATAGATAACCTTACATCACAAACAGGTATCGACCAGGAGACTTTGATTGTAAAAGTTTAATATATAGTTAATCCCAGGTTATAGTACTTTACATGATAAAGTTTGCATTAGCAGAAGGTATATAAGAATGTTAGCAACAAGTTTAAAATGTGCTAATGAATTCCAAATTTGCCAAGGTAGATCTGGATGATTAAAATCAGTCTTGGATGATCCAAACCTTGAGTTGTAAAATCTAATCTAATCTTATAATTGAATATATGATAAAGCACTCTCTATTTCATCTATATTAAACTTTACTAAGCCCATCCTCCCCATAGCTTAACTATAATACTAATGGCATACATCTTGTAGTTTTTTGGTTTATTATGTTCTATAGTTTATTTAATGAAATTCGTTTATTTGAGGTAAGTGAACCAAGGTATGGATAATACCAGCTTTCTAAAAACATAAAAGTAAAAATTGTAAAACAAACGAGCTGAAATGCTAAAGGGAGCGTTTTTTCCTTATTAAATCAAAACCAACCAGTTGGAAGCGAAGAGCCCCTTCTCCAACCATGGTGGAAGGGGAGGGTAGTTTGTGGGCTCATCCTCAGCTGCATCCCTCTCATTCCAAAGTAAGTTATGTGTCAATGCTGAGAGCAAGGGGTGAGGGCATCATCTGTGCACATTATGACGTTTCCTAAGGCATGAATATTTAGATGATTTATGCGTGGATAAGACTACCAATATAGATAGCAAAGTCTTTTTTGGCTTAGAGGTGGGCGTCATAAGCTTGAAAAAAAGTTGCATATTAGTGTAGTGATCTTTGACTTTAAGTTTACGCAACCAATGAAACATCATGATCCTTTAAATGGATTTTTTGTGTTGATATAAGAGATTGCGCTTACCCAGAGGGGAAGCCAGATGGGATATGGGGAGGAGGGATATCAGTTACAAGCATCACCAATGGCTTGAGGACAGATCATAAAGGAGACAACAGTCAGGCAATGTTGCATCAATACCAAGGTGATTATAATTTTGTTTGGTGAAGCGTCAGGTTGAGTTGCATAAAAATGAGTGGTAAATTGGGTTTTATATTCAGCATGTGTAAATTTTGGTCAAGGTATATAATGGAGGGTAAAATAAATTCACCTGATACAGAACCTCATCCAATAAGCCTTATATTCTGGCTTAACTGAATCATGGTTTTGTCAAAGATCAAAGTTTAGTTGGCGAATTAGGGTAAGCTTGAGACAAATTTAATCAAGCTGTTTATAATTGGCTTCAATATTGTTAGTTCTGGAGTACAGAAGAGGCTGGTTGGATGTTTCAGGAACCGCTTCAGCAACAGGTTTTGGTGGAGGGGAGGTGAGATTGTACTTAATACAAAAAAGTCATAGGGTTGACAGTAGTATAGTCACACAAGAAGGTGGGCTCTGAGACCACTGTGACTGCAATTGAGGGGCATTTGCTTTTCAATTGTTCCAACTCAAAACAAGATGGATGGATAGTTTGCCCGCCATCCACATGAGCTCAGAACAGATGCTCAAGAGCGTAAGAGATAATAATATGAGGGGGATTATAAGGAAATCTATTAAAAATTAGGGAAGATCTCAGCAAATTATAAGGCCCAGTAAGACGTGTGACCCATTTGGGACCACAAATTTTAGCATGGTGTAGAACTGTAGGCTTCCAAACCAAGCACAGCTCCTTGTGAAGAATTATAGGGGGAAGGAGCATGGGCAAATCAGCGAATTGATCTACTATAGTGGTGTCTGCTGGTAGAATGGTGCAAGTTGTTGGGAGAGGAATGCCCTGTCATACTAAGGGCACTGTTGCCACAGTTGCAGCATTGGCTTCACAAGTGAAGCCCAAGTTAAAAATTTTCCATGTAGGGTAGAAGTCAATAAATCTGGCAGGCCTCATAAAATCTGAACTAGTTTGAAAATTTTTTGTCAAAATATGGTAAAAGATTTTAATATCTGACCCAAAGTTGAATTTCATGTTGCTCTTAGAGAGAAGTAGGGGCTTTGAGGCACCGCCTGGGGACGTGCAAGATGGAGGTAAGAATCTTGGGAGGAACAAATCATTCAAGGTTTTGGGATGACTTAATTACATAGTCTAACCGAATTTTCTCTCTGGTAGAAAGTGCTATTTATGGTTTTGTCGCTATCCCACAATGGAGAAGCTAACAGGGGTCTTTAGGAAAATTTTGGTAAAGCATATTGGAGGTTTTTAAAAATTAATTAAACTTTAAAAAATTCGAGGTGGGCTGACCTGGGGATGATACTGCACTGATTAAGGAAGTGAAGAAAATGGGAAAGGAGGATAAAACCCAGAAAACCTCCATGTGTGGCGTATGATAGGCCAGGAACTCCATGGACCGCCTTTGCTATCTCAGCTTGGGGTATTGATGCGCAAAACCAACACAGTCAAAATTATCCCCTACCCAAAGTCCATTACCAGGATTGGCTTGGGAGGCAGTGGTAGAGGGTCCATACTCTACCACTGGGGTATCCTCCCTTTATTAATTAAACTTTACTTTTAGTAAAATTTGTTATAAAGTGAAGGTGAGAAAAAATAAATGTTTAATAAAATATAGTCAAAAATTTGTATATTCACAATAATTAAAATTAACTTTAAATTTAAGTTCCACCTCCGCTTTGGAATAGTCAGCCTTATGGAGGGGGCAACTCCTATAGTATTGTAACAAGTGATAGGTATGTGCCCTTAGCTACAGCGTCGGTTTGTAAGAGAAAAATAGACCAGAACCCTGTAAATTAGCTACCATGTACCATATTTCCAATTGCTTTCACACTCCTCATTAATAAATCATGATCTACTTTCATCATTTTATTATACTAAAACGGTGTTGCCTTTCGCCTGAGACTTTTTTTCTGGGTTTTAGAGCATTCACAATGGAAGCTAGGCTTTCATTGGCATGCTTGTTTTCAAGAGGCTAGTTTGGTTTGTTGCTATTAATGGGAATTTGAAAATACCGCACATTACTTTATTTATGATTTATACTGTTCATGGCTAGCTAAATATTAGAATCTTGCAGAATAATCCCCAAGCATTGTCCTAAGTATCAAATTTTGGTCTGACTAACCATAGGAACTAGAAATAAAACTTTTTTAGTTCTATATATAATATTTCCTTTTTAGCACTAGTGGTGCCCAACCCAAAAAGGGGGAGCCACCACACATCTTTATTTGCAAATGGGCTAAACAAAAGATTATTAGAAATTAAAAACTTTTATATGGCACCTCAGCTAACAGCCTAGGAAGCCATATCAGAAGGTGAAGAAGCTTTGGTGAAACTTTTTTTGGCGCCCACTTTAGCTGGTGGACTGTAGCGGACAACATAGGGGTTGGGGCATCAGAAATATATGGCATAAGGAGGTATAATTGTAGGTTTTATATATATATTTTACTAATCATCAGAAAGAAGCGTCCAATCAACATAACTTTCTGCCATGGTCAGAATAAATATGTAGTACTATTTTACTATAAGTTTTCTCTCCTTAGTACCTCTGAATTATGATATATTAAATATGATTAAATTTTTAACTCCACTTGCTTAATTTTCAAACAACCTAAACATCATTTTTCTTACCCCACTTTAATAGAGAATTCTATCTTTATTTTTAATATCAACACCTTGCCTCGTTCCAGAGTCCTTTCAATGTTGATATTGTCACGATTCTGATATTACTGGAAGATAGCCCCAGTCATCATGGCGAAATGAATAGGAATCCGCCGGAATCAAACTGGTAATGGTAATTGAAGCTGCGAATTGAGTTGATATTGGGCTATTGGGAAATCGCCTTGAATTAGGCGATTATAAAAAATTAATGAATGAAGAATTGATGGAGCCAATAAGATATGGCAAATTAAATTACTAAGCCATACAAGTTGTAGCATGCAAAGTCACCACAATATATAGGTGAGACAAGATGATCAAGAGTTGTTGTTGTTGTTAAGTAAGTAGAAGTCAGCGGAACTAGAAGAAGCCGCTACATTAAGTGAATTAAATAAAGAAGTAGCTGGAGCTAGTGCTCCATGTTTATTTATAAGTTTATTTTATATTTCAAGGGCAACGATCATCATATTGTTGTTCCTATTTGCTCAGTGGGTTGACCCTGTGCAATTTTGGTGGCATATCTCTTAGATATCGCCAATTTTATAACAGTGTGCTCACTACAGGGGGCCCATTGATCAAATTATCTATGATAAAATCTCAGTTGTCAGCAATGTTGCATTGATGTTGTTTTGATAGATATCCTACCCAAATCTCTGGGTCATTTGCCTATGCGGAGCTAAAACTGGCATTGGATGCTGTGCTTAAAAAATAAGATGAGCTGCTCCAGGAGGTACACTGCACTAAGCTGCCACCATTTGATTGTGAAGGGAATATTTATGGGTACTTTAGGTGATTTGAGATTGTGACTGAAGGAGTTCATATTAACGAAGAGCTAAATTGTTGATTTCTTCCTTGGATGTTGAAAGCGCTGATTAAGTCATCTGTTACCTTTCAGATAGTTCCCCCATATACCAAGAAGTCAAAAATATGTTTCTGTGGTTGTTCAGCAGAACTGAAAAGATGTCCCATGGGAAGTTCAAATTTTTGAACATCAAGCTTCAGAATAATGAAACTCTCACTGCTTTTGCTGAGCACTTTACAGTGGAAGCTCACATGTTAATTGGGGCCAGAGTTTTATATGAAGCTGATGTGTGTATTGCGATGACTTCTGTTGTAAAGCCATACCATGAGCTACACAACGTAATGGCCACACTGTTGGATGAGAATGTAACTTTGCTTAAACTTGTTCAGTTCTTGCACCACATATCAGCCAACTTCCCTCCACTTAATACTGATTAGCTTACTATGGCTATGACTGCTGAACCATCACAATTGGGGAACCCTATCATTCCAGTTCAAAAATCACCAAGCTATTTTCAGCAGTTGAACATCCATCCCATTCCTGCTTATCATCCTTGGGTCCGCTACCGCACTAGATCTGTTTATGCTGATCAATTTCAGCTTAACCCTCATCATGAATGGTATCACATTAATCAAGGATGTGGGCCTTATGGGGTCAGCTGTTTCAGATGTGGTCGACAGGGGCATCTAGCACAATGGTGCCCTACTCAACTAGTCTCTTGCATACAGCTGGAACAGTATGGCAAGGGAAATTTCAGAGCGGAGTAAAGAAGGGACTCTCTATATCCGCTATACCATGCCCAAATGTCCCACCTGAACCCATAATTGAATATTCAGCGGAAGTTTCCTTATATAATGAGTCAGTGTTATATCAGCCGCCTGTTGGAGGGGTGAATGTCTTGACACAAGTACAGTCAACTGCTATGATGGAAAAGGGGCTCAGATGCAGGTAGAGCTGTACGCTTGCCAAATGGTTGACCAAGTAACCCCTGAAAAGTTAGACCCTTCCTCAGATATACTTTCTTACAAGCAGTAATCATCGCCCTTCCAGTCCATACTATTATAAAACAATACCCCAGAATTGGTGAGTGGATTGCATGTCTCCTTGATAACAAGGATCTTTTAGATGTCCATGTTATCTTCAATCGAGATGCATTGTACTCTGAATGTACTTACTGTGACCTGGTTGTAGCTAAGACCTGAGTCCATGCCATCATAGATACTAGCACCTGTCAACATAGTCTCCACCAAATTGGTGGCTAGGTTGGCATTAAAACCAGATGTGGAACACCGGATGGTATATGGCACTGCTGGATTGGAAAATACAGTCTCTGAGGGTGCATACAGTGCCCTTCCTCTGAGGTTTGGTTCTATTGTTGTGGTAGCTCCAGCTATAGTGTTACCAAATAACAATTATGATCTAATAATTATAACTGCCTTCTTGCGACACTATGGGGCTGTTATTAATATGACAAATGAGACTTTTGAAATATCAGGTCAGCAAATCCCAATTTACTTTACTCTAGAGGAGTACCAAATGACCCAGTGCATATGGGGAATATTAATCTAGCTTATAGTGACGGGTTCATTCCAGTGAGCTACCATCAGTTAAAGGGCAAAACCTGAGCCCTTCCCCAACAGATATATGAATATCAAGGGCTGCCGCTCAGAACTGCTGGACCTATATCTATTCCATTGGGGCATCAAGTTATAGTGAACACTAACTTGGTGATTGAAATTCCAAACGGACTCTATGGGGAGGTCATTGGGCCATATCAGCAATCACGTTTTGAGCCCCACGTGGCTCCAGGTATTATTTTACCAGGGCAGGGGGAGATCAAAGTTTTGCTCACAAATCTACAAACGGTTCCACTGCAAATCCGCCACCACCAATTAGAGGCATATTTACACTTAATTCCTGTTGAGGAGGTTCATTTGGTTCATGACTTTGGTCACTAGAGGAATTTGGTCTGCCATCCTCACCGCATCTTAGTGTAATGGCTGTTGCTTAATGTGATGAATTAATAGGGCTGTCAGAATCACAGAAGGATAGGGCAATTGCTTTATTTCAAAAATATAAAGAAATTTTTGCTGTTGACGACCATGATTTATGGTGTGATTGGGGGGTGGTCCATTGATTGGACACTGGCAATCATCCTCCGATAAGGCCTCAGCCAATCTGCCATTCTCAGGCAGCGGAAGATTTGGTTACTGAGGAAATTGACAAGCTATTACAACAAGGGATGCTTGAGCCATCCAAGATCCCATGGGCCTCGCCTGTTCTTATTGTAAAAAAGAAGGATGGCACCAACCGCGTAGTAATAGACTACTGGAAGCTCAACAGCATCACTAAAAAGGACTCCTATCCCTTACCATGGATTGATGATGCTTTAGATCGGCTAGGGGGAGCTCGTTTCTTCTCAGCTATGGACCTTATCTCAGGCTACTGGAAAATTGAGTTGCCACCAGCGGAGCAGGAGAAGTGTGCTGTAATCACATCCAAAGGGCTTTCCCAAACAACCTGGATGCCACAAGGGCTGTGTAATGCCCCAGCTACGTTCCAATGGGCAATGGATACTATTCTTGGGGACCTAAAATTGTCATGTGTTCTTGTATATCTTGATAATATTAATGTTTTCTCCTGAACCTTCTCAGAACACCTTGACCATTTAGAAGCTGTATACCACCAGCTCGCTGAGGCCAACTTTAATATTAAACCTTGGAGATGTCACTTCTTTAAGGACCAGCTGGAGTACCTGGGATTTGTGGTTGATGCCATAGGGCTGAGACCTCAACCAGCCAAAGTGGAAGCCATTCAAAAAATGACTCTACCCAACAGCAAGTGGGATATACAGGTCTTTTTGGGAATGGTCAGATATTACCAGCAGTTCATCCCTAATTTCAGCTGTATTGGGGGCCCACTATTTGAGTTATTAAGGAAAGACACCACTTTTGAATGGATGGAATGACAGCAACACGCTTTTGATATGCTTAGAACTGCACTGATCAGCGCGCCAGTGTTACGTTATCCTAATTTTGAAAAAGAATTCATTGTTCAGATGGATGCATCCCTTTCCGCCATAGGGGCAGTCCTATCCCAAAAAGATGAGGAAGGAGAGGAACACCCCATAGCATATTGCAGTCATAGCTTGAACAGCCATGGCGCAATTATACCATCACTGAGCAGGGAGTGCTTAGCAGTGATCTACGCCTATAAGCAATTCTGGGTGTATCTGCATGGAGTGAAATTCAAAGGTTGTAATGGATCATGCCTCACTACGCTGGTTACAAAATCTGAAAGAACTGGAAGGGCGCCTGGCCCGATGGGCTCTTAAATTGCAAGCATACAACTTCAAAATTCTTCATCAACCTGGAGTAAAACACCAGAATGCTGATTGTTTATCGAGATTGCCAACAATTGCAGTTATGGCAGATGTAAGCAATATAATGTTTGACAAAATGATCTGCGGAAAATATGACAATGAACCACCCCAAGTGATCAAAGCATTAAATGAAATGAGAGCGAATACCTTCCAATGGAATGGGGAACTATATAAGCAGATCAGCGATTCCACGGTGAATTTTCCACGACTCTCAGCCCAGTCAGGAATTATTATGAGCGCTCACAAGGCAGTCAGACATGGGGGGTGCATAAGACAATGGAGTTGTTGCACCCTCAGTACTATTGGGAAAGCATGAACTTTGATGTGCTTGAAACCATTTCCTGTTGCCATCAGTGCCAAGTGGAGAAGCCATTCCGCCATAAAACTTCATATCAGGTAGTGAAACCACACTTTGCTTATCATAATGTGTCCTTAGATGTTGTTGGTCCCTTGCCAACAGGAGCTAACTGGTGCAAGTATATCCTTGTGGCTATTGAACATTTGACCTGATGGGTCGAAGCAAGGGCAATATGAGATTTAGGGGCAGTTACAGTGGCCAAGTTTGTGATAGAGTGTCTTATTAAGTGACATGAATGCCCTCAGTTTATTCTCACTGACAATGGAACCAACTTCACCTCACACATTTTCCCAAACTGAATGATCTTGTGGGAATCCTTCAGGGTTCTAATGAAACCATATCACCCTGAATCTAATGGAATGGTAGAAAAGATGAATGGGTCTTTTGAGAACATATTACAGAAATCAGTAACAGATCGACCATCTGATTGGACCTCCCTTCTTTCCACTGCTGTGTTCACCTATAACATCAATTACCATTCTGCCATGGGGAAAAGCCCATTCCAACTGCTTTACGGCTGACACCCAGCTCTTCCAGCGTTACTTTATTCATTGTGTAGAAGACACCAGCGGAATGGAACCCCACCATTATTTGAATACCCTTGAAAACATTCTGATCAAAATTGCAGACTGAAGCATATTCCTTCAGCTTATCAAAAAAAAGGACTCAAACCATCTAGGACTAAAAAAAGGACTCAGGCTGCTGATCAAGTACATTGTAGTGGGTTGGCGCAGTTCAAGGAAGGTGATATGGTTCTCTTCCATGACCAACATGGGTTTGGCCAGAAACACAAGTTCGCCAGCATCTGGATTTGCCATTCGAAGTTATTGAAAAGACAGGTGTGGATGCATATGCTATCAAGGATACCGCTAGTGGTTGGATCATCAACTGAGTGCATGCCAAGTTCCTCCATGGGTATAGGCAATAGGAGCCTTATTATCCAGTCAAAGGGGGGGTAATGGCATGATTCTGATATGACTGGATGATAGCCCCAGTCATCATGGTGAAATGAATAGGAATCTGCCAGAATCAAACTGATAATGGTAGTTGAAGCTGCAAATTGAGGCGATATTGGGTTATTGGGAAATCGCCTTGAATTAGGAGATTATAAAAAATTAATGAATGAAGAATTGACGGAGCCAATAAGATATGGCAAATTAAATTACTAATCCATATGAGTTGTAGCATCTGAAGTCACTACAATATATAGGCGAGATGAAATAATCAAGAGTTGTTGTTGTTAAGTAAGTAGAAGTTAGCGGAACTAGAAGAAGCTGCGACATTAAGTAAATTAAATAAAGGAGTAGCGGGAGCTAGTGCTCCATATTTTTTAAGTTTATTTTATATTTCAAGGGAAACAATCGTCAAATAGTTGTTCCTATTTGCTCAGTGGGTTGACCCTGTGCAATTTTGGTGGCGTATCTCTTAGATATCACCAATTTTATAACAGATATGTTAACCAGTTATTTAACATGGCCATTTACCAGAGGTTAATTTATATTTATTGAAACTTAAAATCATGTAAAATGTCTTGAGTTCAAAGCCTAAATGTCCCTTTCATTCCCAAATATTATGCAACTGACTTAAAACAAATTTGCTGTTAAGTTATCAGATACATTGTTTTAATAGAAACTTATGATTTATAATTATATAAAAAAATGGATTGTATTTTAAAAATGGTATTTATTCTTAATAATAGCTTCTTAAATATACAAGACAAAGATTTAACCCATTATCCCATAGCCACTATGATTATTCTTTACTATAGTGTGCTTTTTTAAGTTTAATAAATCCTATCTATAAAAACAAGATATTAGTTTAGAAAGCCTCTGCCTAAAAGCAGTCATCTTATCATTGTGAGTATTTCAAACTGTGCAATTGAAATCTAACGCCTTTGCGCCAATATCAACAACAAGTATTGCTGGGTCCCTCATATCTTCTATATCAGGTTTTGTGGATTTTTATGTGGATAAGGAGTTTGGTGGTGATCATTAGTACTGATGATATTTGAAACCTCTTTCATCTATCAGGATACCTTCAGGGAACCCATTGATTGAATTGGGAACCCTAGATTCCCAGATGATCCTCACAGGATTTTTTTCAATAAGTCATCTAAAAAAGTTAGCCACATTTGTTAGTTGCCTGTTTAAATGGTCCTGGATTTCCTTTCATTCTAAAGGTCCAATGGTGTGATATAACAAATTAGGAAACCACGCTTGAAATTTCCAAAATTTGTACTTCTCATTATTATTATCATGTTGATAGTTAAATATATATCTCTATTGGAAGAGATCTAATTAATAAGTGTAAATGATTGGAATGCACCAGTAAAATTGTATACTCCCATAAATTTGATTTATTTTAGGTCTCTTATCACTAGCCAAGCAGTTTTTAAGATGTTATTAACCATTGGGCTCATTTCTCCTATCTAATAGCATATATGTCTTACCTCTTTCAGGACTTGAAGTTAAAAATGGGTCAAGGATAAGAGTCCTCCACTATAAAACTCTTAGTAAACTCTAATTTCTCTATGAAAAACTCATTTCTTTTCTTAATTTATTCCTCCCTATGGGATGTTTTATCATTATTGTAATTTACTTTTAAAAATTTGTTTGTTAATATTTAGGGTTGTGGTCTTATTTCAAGAAATTTTAATGAGATTGGCACATCTTGCGTCAAAGTGGTTAAATCCTCAAAACACCCAATCTTACCAGGATTTTATGGGCACTTGAAAACCCCTAGATAGCAACACTATGAGGTTGCATTGGAAGAAGACCAACAAGGCAACTGCACAGGTTTCTTGAGTTTAAGAACTTATCTCACGTTATTTAGGGTGGGAGAGCACAATTATGTGCTCATTAGAAAGTCTTCCAGGTAACAGAGGCTGTCAGGGTTTTTGTTCAATGCATCTTGACCTGTTAAAACAACTCATAAACCAAATTACTTAGGTGCAATACCATATTATTATCTTAATGCATTGCAATTTCAGGGCTTAAAATAACTTCCAATAACTATACCTCCTTATTCCACATGTCGCTGATGCTCCTACACTGATGTTGATTACTATAGTCTAACCCCTAAAGCGGGCGCCAGAAAAAAGTTACTCAAAGCTTTCTCACCATCTGATATGGCTTCCTAAGCTGATAGAAAAGGTGCCATATTGATAATTATTTTATTAGTGATAATCCCTTTTAAAGATTAATTGCAAATAAAGACATGTGGTGGCCTCCCCTGTTTGAGTTGAACACTACTAGTGCTAAAAAATAAAATTTTCAATAAGTCCTATGTAATGCGGTAGCTATTAGGTTAGCTGGCTCTTTTCTATGGTAAAATGGGACTTTGGGAGTCCCATCCATTATAGTATCTAAAAATCATAATGTCCTTAGTGGGCTGTTTATTGGGCTGCTTGTTAGATTGCATCAAATCAATGTCCTGAACATTGGCAGGATTCTCAGAATTCTTTGTTGGCTTTTGTGTCCTTCTTATGAATAGAGTAAGGAGTTTAGTGGTTCTTGTTTAGAGGTAATGGGTGAGACCTCTTACAACTACCAGTATACCTTTAGAAACCATTTGATTTGATTTTTGAATCCCTGAAATTAAACTGAATTACACAAGGATCTCATTAGGTTATTTGCAAAAGAGTTGCCATTTTTATTGATTATCTGCCTTAATGATCTTGTCTTGAACTGTCAGGTTTTACATTTAGAGGGTGATGTAATAATTAGCCAAGCTTATATGAAAGTGCTAAGGTTGAGATTTTGGGGATTTTTCCATGCTGATGGTCACAAATACAGATCTATCTAAAGAAATTTGTATTTTTGAGCCAATCTAACTATATAAAAATTAATAGAATTTAATTTGAATAATATGATTTAGTTTTTAGATCTCTAATCATCATCCAAGTGGGTTTTTGTGATGCAAATATTTTATAGCCTTGTAATGCATAACTTTAAGAAATTTTTTAGCTATTGTTGGACATTCTCTTTCTCAACTTAAGAAAAAGAATGTTGGAAGTATTAGGGCTCCCAAATCTGCCATTATGATTGGCCCATCTCCTATCCAACCATCAACTAACATTGAGGTCAACAATGATATAAACATAAACAGCAAAAAAACGTTGGAAGATTTTTGGTGGAAATCTAATCAACGGAAAAATATGATTTACCACAAAAATTGGCTTAAAAAGGTAAACACTAACAATAGGATTACTCTGACTCCTTAGTTGAATCTGAGGAGTATAATGTCGCTTGGATCAGGCCCACCACAAGGTAAGAAGATTTTGCCCATTGATGATTGGGTGCAGGTTAACCAATCATTACCATCTGAATTTAACCACCACTGAGGTGCAAAGATTTTACCCAAAGATGATAGGGTAATAATTAGCCAATCATTACCATCTGAGTCTGACCATCGCTGAGTTACCCAATCATACCAGTCAAGTCTGACCACCGCCGAGGTGAAAAGATTTTACTCACTGGTGATTGGATACAATTCATCTAATCATTACCCCACAGGTCAGTTTTGCCTCAAAAAATTTATATTCCATCTGATAGGCTAAAAGCCTATATTCCCTAATCTAGACAACTGAGCTTTGCATTCTTTTACCTCAAATATCGATGGTCTCAAAACTTGAACTAGTTTAAATAGGAAAAGCTAGCATTGACAAGGAAGCCTTTCTTGGTTTTGCCGCGCTTTCAATAATAAAATATAAAAATTTTAAAAAAAGTATTTTTATACTTTTATTGTTAAGTAAGTTTCTTACTCTGAGAAATTAATTGTGGCTTCCATTCACAGATCCCACAATTTGGTGCTCACTACAGGGGTTGAGCCCCCTGAATACTTCGATAAGTATCAACAAAATGGAGACTGTCAACGTGAGCAGTTCTCCTGACTTGCAAATAGTTGCTTTTGAGAAGCAATAAGCCAGCTCTTTCTCCCGTCTCAAAAAGTTAGAGCAACGGCCGTTCAAATTACCCTTGAAGGACAGATACACCCCTGGGGAAGGAAGTGTTGCCTCCTTCTTGTATGTTTATGAAGCTGCGATGGATGACGCTACTGACAAACAAAAAGTTCAGTACATCCTTCCTTGTTTAAGCCGCCAAGCTCAAGAGTTGATCGTTCCTCATTTGGATCCTCAGCACACCTGGTCAGAGGTCAAGGAGGCCCTCTTGCTGAATTCAGGTCCCAGCAGAGCTTACACTGGGTAAAACAGGCTCTTATGCGCCTTGCCATGTATGAGGGTGAAACCCTCTTTAATTTTGCTGAGCGGTTCTACCTCGCTGCTCAAAGGTTGGCTACGTCTAACCTGCTTACCCTGGATGATGCTATCGCCACTATCTTAACAGGGTTAGCTTCACAACCCTCTCTCGCCAGGCACATTGTATCAGTGAAACGTCACTTTACAACCTTCCAAGGTATAAAAGAGGCTTTGTTAGACGTCCTCATATCCCTTTAGGGGAGCTGGAGCCTGCTGAATCGTTGAAGGTGAGGCCACCTGTGCTTATCCTCCCCCCAAAACCTGCTTCTTCAGTGCGACTTAAAATGGACGTTCCTCATCGATGCAAAGCAGAGATCCCCACTATGGTTTCCCCTTCAGCTCAATCCATAGGTGCGCGCTCTAAGGGTATGTCCTCCAGGACTACTGGAGTTGAGAAAATACTGGTTAAAGCAAAGCAAATTACCCCACCTCTCATGACTGTCTCCCCCACTTCGATTGTAACCTTGCCCATGGTAAATACCCCAGAGGCTGACTCTGAGGGGTGTTAATTAAACGTTGGGTATTACTTGTTGGGAGCTCCTACAGAAGTGGAGGTCCTGGATCGCCTAAATGCTGGGGGAGTAGACGAAGCCACCATACCTGAGGATACTTACCTCTATCAAGTTCTAGGGGAGCCCATTGATATTGATACTGCCAGTGACGCCAATGAGGTGTTGTCTCGCATTATTCGCCCTATCCAGCATGGCCATACCATGCAATCCATCCAAGAAAATTACCCTAAGACCGCAAGCAAATTAGCCTCCAACCTCCATCTTAAGGAGGTCTTAGCGCTATCGCCCACTTCTGGGGGGATACTTACAAAGGTCAAAGTGGTTATCCAAAAAGTTTGGATGATGGCCATCCTAGATTCAGGCTCCCCAGTGAACATCATCTCTTCTAAGTTGTTGAAAAAGATCCAACTTGCACCTGACTTGGAGTACAACCAAGACTTTGGAACCGCCAGTCCTAATAACACCCGTGCCCTAGGTGCTTACTCATCCCTTCCCATTTGTATTGGGAAGCTTATTCTATCAGCCCCCGCAGTGGCTTTAGATAATAACACTATGATTTGCTTATAGGTACTCAGTTCATGATCGAGTATAAAGGCATTATCAATATGAAGCAAGGGACTCTATCTTTACTGAACTACAACGTTTTATTAGTTTTATCCAGAAAAGGACACCCCTCTTCTGCTTTGCCTTATGTCACCTCCAGGCGCAACACTAAGAAACCACTCGATTCAGTGGAGGTTAGTAATGGTGAACTACAAGTGGTTGACATGAAAATCACATCCCAAAACCCCTCAAAATTCTTAATTAAGACCAACTTAAAGGAAAAGTCCAGGCTCCTAAAGTACAGCCTAAAAAAGAGAACTCTATCTTAAAACCCATGGAGGCAACTGTTTCTCATCCCAAGGCTCAAAAAATTGCTCTTCCAAGGATGCTACCCCTCATGAACCTCAGTCTAAACCTCTGTGCACTAAGAATGAAGAATTATATTCCAGGAAGTCTAGCCAAGCAAACACAGTGACTAAAAAGGTCAAGCTGCTAATGAGCACCGAGCTCCTCTGCCCTCTTACAAAGTGTTGGATAGGGTTCTATATCACCGCAATCGCACAAATCCCCAAAGTGGCAAACTTGGATCAAATTGGGAGGGTCCATATACCATCATACATAAGAGAGGAGATGAATATTCCATAAAATCTTTGGCTACAAGAAATATCATAATCTGGGTACATGGCTGCTACCTTCGCCCCTAAACCCCTTCCAACATTCTTGAGGGCAATATCAGACATTCTCTTTCTTGACCTAAGAAAAAGAATGCTGGAAGTATTAGGGCTCCCAAATCTGCCATTATGATTGGCCCATCTCCTAGCCAACTATCAACTAACATTGAGGTCAACAATGATATAAACATAAACAGCAAAAAAACGTTAGAAGATTTTGGTGGAATCCTAATCAACGGAAAAATATGATTTACCACAAAAATTGGCTTAAAAAGGTAAACACTAACAATAGGATTACTCTGACTCCTCAGTTGAATCTGAGGAGTATAATGTCGCTTGGATTGGGCCCACCACAAAGTAAGAAGATTTTGCCCATTGATAATTGGGTGCAGGTTAACCAATCATTACCATCTGAATCTAACCACCACCGAGTTTCAAAGATTTTACCCAAAGATGATAGGGTAATAATTGGCCAATCATAACCATCTGAGTCTGACCATCGCTGAGTTACCCAATCATACCAGTCAAGTCTGACCACCGCTAAGGTGAAAAGATTTTACTCGCTGGTGATTGGATACAATTCATCCAATCATTACTGTACGGGTCAGTTTTGCCTCAAAAATTTTATCTTCCATCTGATAGGCTAAAAGCCTATATTCCCTAATCTAGACAACTGAGCTTTGCATTCTTTTACCTCAAATATTGATGGTCTCAAAATTTGAACTAGTTTAAATAGGAAAAGCTAGCATCAATAAGGGGCCTTTCTTGGTTTTGCCGCGCTTTCAATAATACAAAATATAAAAATTTAAAAAAAAGTATTTTTTATACTTTTATTGTTAAGTAAGTTTCTCACTCTGAGAAACTAATTGTGGCCTCCATTCGCGGATCCCACAGCTATTTCATGAATTTAACCAGACTAATGGGTTGAGCACAGATATTTATTTTAAAAATTATAACCAATTATCACATTTTTAAGTAAAAGCTCATATATAATAAACTGGCCTCTCATGTAAGGCTTTCCAGTGCCTTTTACCATTTATCTTCCAAGACTGCTCCTATCCCACATTACCTAGCTGTGTTTATGTTAAGAGTATAAGACTCTTTTGCAGAGAAATTCCTCAATTACACAGTCAAAAATGGCAGTTTATATTTCAGGTATGTTCTACCAAACCTCTGCCATTATCATAAATTTTCCAGTTTTAAAAAATCCTCATTCTCCAAATTTCACTTCCCAATTTTATTCTAATTTTAGTACAATTTTACAAATAGTTTTAATTTTCTGTCCACCAATTTTTAACTTTCTCTTTTAATTCTATAAATCGCTTTTTCCAATTTATTCTTTCCTAAGCCAATTGTTGAGAATAGCTTGACCTTTCTTTCTTTTACTTTAATAACTAAATTGAATCCAAATTTGTATTTTTAAAAAAATACAAAATTAGCCGCTCAATTGAGCAAAAATTTTAAAAAATGCCAATGCTTTTGACGCCTGCTGCCCTTGTTTGGGGTGGTGATGCACCGCCATCTGTCATCTTTCAGCCACCGCTTAAGCACACCTAGGCTGGCTCTGCTAGCCCTCCCAACGCTACCAGGCGTTATGTCCCCCCTAAGGACTTGACCCACCACCTTGTAAGCTCCCAGGCATTGCTCTGGAGCCCTTTGGTGCTTACACAGAGCAATTTGTGGATCAGCCTCCAGGTCAAATATGGGAATCTCTTTCCATATGCAAGCATGACCATCATTGAGATAGCCACAGCAGTTTTTAAACCAACCAGATTTATTGAGTTCTGCCCCTTTAAGAGGTGACTTGATCTTAGCTTCTGAATGGAAGCCAATGCAGTGGCAGCAACCAAGCTGCAAATCATTTTAAAAACTTTACATTCCCACCAATCAAACCCAGCTCCCAGATGAGGCACTTTAGTGGTCCAGCTTTCCCAGTTGCCCTCCCATCTTTCCCCCAAATTCCTCCACCATGATCTCATGGAGGGTTTGGCCATTTATGGTGCAAGCCCCGTGCTGCAGTTCATGGTTCCCAACAAGTCAGAGTGGTTGGCATGGCTTCACACCTTTGCAATGATCCACCTGTTTCATCATGATTCAAACCTCGTGATTCCCCCTTGCACCATGATCAGATTCATCCCTGATCACTCATTCTGGGCGTGTATCAAAAATGGCTGCTCCATTTTCCCTTTGTGCTTTGAACTCAATCATTCAAAGCACAAGTGCTTCATGGCTTCCACCTCTGCCGTTTCTGCCATTCCTTCTTCCAACATTGGGTCAGTGGCCACTTCACCTTAATTATTTGAATGGGGTTCAATCCTCCCATCCCCCAGCCTCAGGGAAATTTGGTGCTGCTCCCAAAGTGGCACCCAATTAAAATTCAAATTTTAAAAGTTTAAAAAAAATTCAACTGGTTTACTGAATCCTGAGTCAATGGCTGACTCAATTCTAGCTAATCTGCCATGGTCAAAAGTCCACAACCAATCAGCTCTGGCCATCAATCCAATTCTGGTGGCTGACCCAGTGTTGGATGAGCTAAATCCATTCAAGTGCCTCAAATGGATTGATGATAGTGACCAGCTGAATAATGTCAAGCTGTATTTTGCTTTAGAGGAATTTTTTTGTAAATCCTCATAATTTGTGTCCCCACCATTTTTGCTCTAAAAAAGTTTTTCTAAATATAAAAATACTAGCTGTACCCGGCCACATGTTGCTGTAGCTCAGTTTGTTTAAATGGAAAATAAATAAAAATGAAAGCATACACTTCCAATAGCAAAATTTACCTGGCGTTGCTCAGGTTTATTTATAAGCTCACACTGACATAGCCTATAGGCTGTGCCAGTGCTACTCTCAAGCCACTTAGATCAATAGCTTCACTGTTGCCCTTGTGGCTGGTGAGCTGATTATTCTAGCTTTAATTAATCTATTTAACCCTCAAACACTGATTTTTATTTAGTTTTGGATGAGCAATTTAGTGAACTATTTGTAAATATTTTCCAATTCTCAACCACTAACCCAAATAGATTGAATCTATTAGACTCAATTAGTTTCAAGTGATCAATTTGGTGAATTATGAGATATGTTTGCAATTCTCACCCACTTGCCCAAATAGATTAAACCTATCAAACCCAATAGTTTTAGATTCTATAATATTTGCCAATTCTCAACCACTCACTCAAATAGAATGAACCTATCAGAGTCAAAGGTATCATGTCAGTCAGTCAGTGAATGTGTTTTATCAATTAGATATTGGTAGATAGCCATCAATAAGTTCAGAAACCATTAGACCTATTTAGTATTCCAAACTCTAACCACTTAGCCTAAATTAATTAAGCCTGCCAAATTAACTAAACCATCAATCACTTACCTAAAACTGTTGGGACCGTCAAATCAAAAAAAATGAACCACTGCTTAGCAAAAACCAATTATTGAACTTACAAAACAGCCAAAAACTATCAACTTAATATCAAAGCCTATAAACTATCAATTTAAATGAATATTAAAATACTCAGCCAAATTGCTGTATAATCATTATTAGAAACATACGTTTTGGATCTTATATAAAACTGTTATTAAAATTTAAGTGTGATTTTATTAAAAAATTATATTACTATTCCCAAATTTTATAAAGTATTATGCAAAGTTTGGTGATTTTTGGTTATTTGCTAATGAGATAATAAATCTTATATAAACAAAAACAATGACCTTTGTAAAAAAAAGTGTAGGCTAATTCTTGTTGATACCCAGTTTAACACAGATTTGTTTTTGGTTTTAAAGTTTACCAGATGATCCTAATCAATTCTTTTTATATGTTAGTAGATGACTACTGATAAAATTTTTAGAATCATATTATATTAAATCAATATAAACTTACCAACCACTCATCCAAAACCAATTTAACCTAACAAATTATCTAAAACATCAACCAATTACCTAAAACCATTGTCTATTGAATCACCTAAATCCACCAACCACTACCCAGCTAAAACCAATTGATGAACTTTTAAACCAACCACCAACCACCAACAACTTACCAACTAATTAACTTATCAAATCAACCAATCACTAAATGCTTTATTATAACTGTTGAGCTTATTAATCAACCAAAACTGCAGTCACTTGCCAAAACTATTTAAACTATTGAATCAACTGAATATCAAACTTCTCAGCTGTAACGATATACCAATATCTATTAAAACATATAAATTTATTACTGCTTACATATAAAACTTTTTATTTTATTCTGAAAATTAAAAATCTAGTTTGATATGCACATGACCCTCTCCCATCCACCTATATCCAAAATTTCAAAGCTCTACATGCTATAGTTTTGGCTGGGCATTGCACACACACATACACACACTTGCTTTTATTAATATAGATAAAGTATCCTCCATATTGATAAAAGTATAATGACAATAAAGATTATCTTTGTAGAAAACTCAGTTTAGACTCCCATCTTATCAAGATAGCTTTGACCTAACTTAGATAGCAGTAAAAGGAAGAAGGTCTTTAGAGGTTGGTTGGCCCTTGGAAGTTTTATTTATTGATTAGCATTCCTTTTTCAAAAACTAACTTCAGATCATACCATATTGAGATAAGATTATATCATCAAAGAGTCAGATGTAAACTAACTTTAAGCTCCAAGTGCCCTTTGACTATGGTGGATTAAAATAATATGTGCTGGGATTTGAGATAGCAAACAATTTGAATTTCCTACTTCCAAATTGAGCTGTACCAATTTGGCTCCCAAATGTAAGTCCCAGGGAATGTCCCCTGGATGTTGATCATGCCGTTTTTCCATTCCCAAGCAAGAGGGCACCAAAGAGGATGGCAGTACCCCTCGTTACTCAGGGAAATCTTGCTCACATAGTAGATGAGCTCTGGGTAAAAGCTCTTCCACTTCAGATTCCACCCCCATTACCCACACTCACCTCAAAAGAACCGTTATGGGGAATCAGCGAAATCTGCACCAAGATCATCAAATCGAAATCAATTGGAACTAATTTGAGCGGTAATCTGCCCAATGTTCAGATCTCAAATGGCTGGAAAGATATGAAGACTGATTTATCAGCTGGAATACCCAACAGTTTTAATTTGATTAACATGCCAATCAAACAAATCACCTCCCTACCAAAGTCATTGGGGATCATCCTCAATGGGCAAACTACAGCATTGGATATTATCAACGAGGGTTTATAGTCCCCTGTTGACAATTCGGGCATTGTGGCTGATGCAGTACCACTGACTGAACGAATGGCCCAGTGACTGAGCACAGGCAGGTTGGGCATTCTGAAACTGTTCCCAACCAAATGGACCTGCCCCTATGTGATGTGGCTTTGGTGGATTCCTGCCACTCATCAGGCCAAATGCCATCACAACAACCATTGGAAATGTAGCTGAGCCTCAGTTCAGACATTTGAGATCAAACTGACAGCAACTTGACCCACTGCCAATTTTTTGATGTCAGTTCCCAGGGAACTAACCTGCCCATTCCCAAATAATTTGCCAGTTAGGTCAAAATTGAGGGTCCCAATCTTGGCTTGTCACTACTCCAACTGACCACTATTTAATCAGTTGCATTGCACTGAGAAAATTGTTGGTCAATTTTATTCCTTTCCTTTCAATAAAATTTTGCTCAAAAAATTTAATCAATTTTTTGTATTGCTTCTTCTGGACGCATTCCCATTGGCGTTTCCCTGGTGGCCTGTTGGTCTGTATACCAGATGGGCATTACAAATACTGATGGTCACTATGGCCCCTCCATTGTTGATTGGATTTAGCAAGTCAGATATTTCTGGCACTACAACCCTGCTATCATGAACTTCCAACAACAGTACATGAGGATCTTGTGGCCTTACATCCACCAACTGCAAGTGAGAATCCATCTCCTTGTCTTCATGGTTGAAATGACCCCATATGCTGATGAACTCATTGAAAATATTTCTGTTATCCCACCCCTGCAGCAAGGCCCCCTGAGTCTGGGATGATATCATTGTGGTTCATCATTGGGATCATACTCACTGTTGTTCTACATCAACAATTCGTCATTTCACAATGCTCAGCTCCATTTAACATCATTCAGTTGGCAATGCCTCTGGCATTCTGGCTTGATTTTTGGGTGCTTATGCATCCTGACTGGCAGGCTGGTCTAAACTTCTTCTGTCATACTCATGACACCAAACCTATCCAAACAAAAATGACTTCAACATTTTCCTCCCCAATTTTCTGAGTCATGTGGGGTAGAATTTCCACCAATTTTGGTCAAGTGGGCAGTGAAATACATTGAGGATGCCCATAAGTTGGTCAATCTGGAAGATCAGAAAAGATCCTGAATGGATGGGGCCACGAATAACCTTAAGGCACTTTGTCCCCATACACCCTATAATTATTGACACCTTTTAATTTAGTAAAATACTTTTTCAGCAGAAAATATTATTTACCTTTACTTATTTAAGTTCTTATTATATTCTAATGAACAAAGTCTCATCCAACCTTGCATTTAAAGTAGCCCCTGTCCTCTTACTGATCATAGCCTTTTGCAGTCAGCTACCATATTAGGGTTCCCAGCATTAGCACCAGTGAGCGTATCTGGTGAAAACCCAAAATCTGGAGCTCACAACAGGGGCGCTTCCAAGGTGCACCCTGAGGAGTTACCCTCACCCTTGGATAAAAAAAGCAATCTACAGCAAGCACTCCAGACACTTATCTTCTGGCCTACCTCCATTGGAATTTTCATGATGCAGTAACTGTGAAAAGCAATTTTATTAAGAAGATCCTTGAGTATTCTGAACAAGAAAGTCCAGTACATTTAAAATCACCTACCCAACTTAAGCCCTTACTCAACTTACTAAATACTTTTGCTATAATTTAATCAAATATCAAAGTGCAATATATCCAACATTATAAAGTGAAGAGATTGAAAAAAGCAATACTTTATTTTTAAAAAAGAGGCAAAGAGCTATAATAACATATGAAACAGTGACTGAGAAGACACTTGGGAAAGTATTGAACAGTGAAATCCAAACTGGCCTCTAGAATACCTTGCCAGTTGTGAGAAGCTACTTTTTCAATCTCTTACCAGATTTAACTAATATAAGAAGAAGCTAGCCAAGCTAATTTTTATCCTCCAGTTGAAGAAAGAAAATTAAACTAATTGTAGTGCTCAAATTTTTTTAAACAATTAATTTTATAGAAAATACTAATTTTTATTTAGGTAATAAAAAATGAAATCAACCCCTTGATATCATTTTCCACTCTGCTGCTTCAGAGCAGAAAGTAGAAACAAAGCAGATAGCCAATTTGAACCCAAAAGTGCTGAGTGGCAAATCCAATTTGGCCAGTGAGTATCAACAATGCTAAAGTAATGAAATTGGGACAAGTTAAGAACTAGATTTTAAACTTGGCAAAGGCAGAAAACCTCAGGAATTTTCTGGAAGCCTTGAAAACAATTGGTGCAACAATGCACTAAAACTTCCAGACAAAATACCTGGGAATTACCTTTGCACAATTGGTGACCTTGGCTGACCATAGCCTTCTGTAGTCAGCCACCATATTGGGTTTCCCAGCATTAGCACCAGCAAGCACATCTGATGGAAATCTGATAATATGAAGATAGAGTGCCACATTGTTTATGGGATTAGATTAAACAATGATTAAGTAAAGGGTATAATTATATGTAATGATTGGTTTGAGTCTTCTGATATAGCATCCTCTCAAATATCTTGGTTTGAAACCATTGACTGTTGAAAAGATCTCAACTAGATTAGGTATGGTTAATCAAACTGATGATTCTAAATGCCAGTAGATATATTTTTAAATTTATAATTTAATTAACTCCATATTATTAATTAATTATTGACAAGAGGAGATAGAGTAAATTATATTCATCCTATATGGAACAGGTTTTGAACCTGTTACAGTACCTTTACCACACCATAGCTTGTGGTTACAGGTATGCGCAACTATACCTAGTTGATATTAACATATGTGGATACTTTTTTAGCTGATTAATTTAAAACTTTGGAATCTGGTAAGGATCTGTTAGGATCCATTCATAATGGGTGGCTTAGAGGAGCATTAAGTATGGTGAAGTTGTTGCCTTCTTCCTAATAATTATATAGGTTGATTGGTTAATATTATCCAGTTTAGATTAATGCTTCAACTCAAAATAGAGCTACACTAGTTTTCAGGGTACACAACCTACTGATACTATACTTATACTAAGCTCCGCAAACCCCTTGTGGAGAATATCTCTATTAGAACTCATCCTTCAAATCCAAGTTCCAGCAGCACTGCTGCTTGAGTGACTGTTATAAGACCAGGAATGAATTTAGCCACTGAGTGCCCATGAGCCATAGTTGTGTTCAAGAACCTAGCAACAGACTAGGCTAACTTGGCCCTGGGGCCCATGGGTTTTTGAAATAGTTGGGTTAGAATGGATGTTTTAAATTTTATAGTAAAGTTGGGTTTTAAAAATGGGATTTAATGGAAGTGTAAAAATAAAAATCAACTGTCAATTTATCACAGTGTGCTATAACTGCTTAGATAGATGATTAGATTTAGGGAATAGCTTATAAAAGCTTAAAATTTGGGGCCCTCAAAATTTGACCTTAACTGGTAAACTTTAAGCAAGGGGTGAAATGAGAATGAACCTAATTGCAATCATCATAGAAAGAGTAAGCAGTGGTCTGAGTCACTGCCAATTTGGCCTCAGATGCCTGAATTGCAGTTTTACCATTCTTTGATGGTTAGCATGACACCATCTCCTCTGGTAGCCAATGGGAACCTCCTAGGGCCACCCCACATAGGGGCAGTCCCAAAAGGTTAGGAATGGGTCTGGGATACCCAACCTGCACACCCGTTTACTTTGGTGTCTGTTCAGCTAAGCGAGATTCTTTGAGTGATAATCCTGATATGAGAGGGGAGGGTTCCAAGTTGGCGACAACCTTCAATAATGACCCAACGCTATAGGTAAATTTTGCCGCAGATCTTACATCAAGCATTTTCGTCATAATAGGTACAAGCCTGTCAGGCATTGTTTCCAAAGTTTTGAAGGCAGATTTTGAATTGACAGCAACATTTTTAATGACTTAATGCCATTAATGAGTTTTTCTGGGGATTTGCTCCTGAACACATTTGTTTTGGCGGGTACACGCCTCTTGAGCTCTGTTTCTGATGATTTTGAAGCTGTTTTTAAACCAACACCATCATTTCTCAGTAGCTCAATGCCACTTGAGAGTGTGACTGAGAATTTGACTCCTTATATTCCATTACCTGAATGTGCACACCCATCAGGTCTCATTACCATGGGTGTAGTTTTTCTGGATATTTCAGCACAAATTTCTTTAATTTTCCATACTAATTTAGCAGAAGAGATTGTGGGAACAAGCAGGGGAGTCTTCAGAGGGATGGCTGTTACCCAACGCTCATCTACTACATGGGCAAGATCACCCTGCATGATGTTAGGGACAGCTGCCCTCTTAGGACCCTTATTGGTTGGTAATGGGAATACCACCTGATCCAGGAAGAGGGGTCGCTCCCCTGGACTTACAGATGGTATTTAAAGGTTGTTGGGGTAGTTGGTTGATATTGGTATCTAATCTTAAAACTATACTGCTTCTTACATGTGTGGAAGGTTTTCAAAAACTTCAGCACTAGTTTCCATAATGTCTTACCAATGTTACTGCTCCCTAATTGTAAGTCCTTGATAATGTCCCCCGTTTGTTGATTGGGCCATCTTCCCATTTCCAAGTAAAAAGGCCCTAAAGAGGGTGGCTGTACCCCTTGTTACCCAGGGTGACCTCGCCCATGTGGTAGACGAGCGCTGGGTAACAGCCCTCCCTCTTCAGATCCCTTCCCTGGTGCCCACACTCACCTTAGCTGAACTTGTTAGACAGATTATGGAAATCTGTGCTAAGATCGCTACATTAAAGTTGATCGCTCCAAAACTGATGGAATAAAGCCTGACAATTGAAATCCGCATAATCAAAAAAGAACAAAGAATTATTCATCAGCTGGAATTGCCAACAGTTCCAATTCGGCCAACACAGTGATCATCAAAATTAACCCCCTCTCAAAATTGTCAGGGAGGATCCTAAACATTCAGATAGTAGCATCAGACACCATCAATGATAGTTCAAAGCTCCCTTCCTGCAAATCAGGTGTTTCAGCCAATGCAACGCTTTTGACTGAACAAACAGCTCAGCGACTGGGCATGGGCGGGTTGGGCATCCTAAACCCATATCCAACCAATTGGGACTTCCCCTACGTGGTGTGACCCTGGGGGATTCCCGCTTCTCATTGGGCCAGACACCATTGCAATAACTGTCAGAAATGCAGTCAAGCCTCAGTTTGTGCATTTGAGGTCAAATCAACAGTGACTCGGCCTGCCACTGAATTCTTCAATGTCAGTTCCCATTGAGCTTATATGCCCCCATTCCCAAATAATTTTTCAGTTAGGTCAATCCTGAGGGACCCAATTGCTACTTGTTCTCACATCAATCAAACACTATTTAATCAGTTGCATCGCACTGAGAAAATTATTGGTCAATATTCTTCACTTTCTAATAAAAATTTGCCTCCAAAAACTATCAATTTTTTATTGATATCTCTCTGGCTGCCTTTCCGATGGCTTTTCTCTGGTGGCCTGTCAGTCCCTATACCTGATGGGCTTTACCAGTAATGATAATCACTATGGCCCCTACCATTATCAACTGGATTCAACGAGATAGATACTTCTGGCATTTCAACCTCATTATTTTGAACATCCGCCAACAATATAATGAAATCTTGTGAACTTAATGTCATGGAAATGGCAGAAGTTTAGACCAGCCTGCCAGATGGGATGTGTAAGCATCCAAAGAGCAAGCCAGAATGCCAGAGGCATTGCCGCACAAATGATGATGTATGGAGCCAGGCATTGGGAAATGATAAATTGTTGGTGTAAGATAATAGTGAATATCATCCCAAGAACAAACCAAATCGAGGCGCCCCAGACCCTGGAGGTCTTGCTGCAGGGGGTGGAATCACAGGTATATTTTCAACAATGTCACCAGTAGGCGGGGTTAATTCAACTGGGGAGACAAGGGGCAGATCCTTGCTTGAAGGTGGTGGATGTAAGGCCACAAGATCCCAGTGCATTATTGATGATAGTTCATAGTGACAGGGTTAATTTCCAGAAGTATCTAACTCGCTGAATCCAGTCTACGATGGTGGGGCCATAGTGACCATAAGTACTGGTAGAGCCCATCCAGTATATGGACTGACGGGCCACCAGGGAAAAGCCAATGGGAATGCGGCCAGAAGGGAATTAAGAAAAGCAAAATTGATTGTTTTTTGAGGCAAAATTTTATTGCAAAGGAAAATGAAGAAAATCAATCAACAATTTTCTCAGTGCGATGCAAATGATTAAATGATAGTCAATTAATGTGGGGACAAGCTGGGATCGATACCCTCAATTTTGACCTAACCAGCAAATTATTTGGGAATGGGGAGGATAAGTTCACTGGGAACTGACATTGAAGAATTTAATGCAGCCTGAGTTGTTGTCAGCTTAACCTCAAATGTCTGAACTGAGGCTTGGCTACATTTCTAATGGTTGGCATGATGGCATTTGGCCTGATGAGCAGCGGGAATCCCCCAGGGCCACACCACGTAGGGGTGGTCCCAATTGGTTGGAAACAGGTTCAGGATGCCCAACCCGCCCATGCCCGGTCGCTGGGCCATTTGTTTGGTCAAATGTGTTGCATCAGCTGCAAAACCTGATTTGCCAGAAGGGAGCTTCAAACCCATTGTCGATGGTGTCCAATGCTATTACCTGCCTGTCAGGGATGATTCCTGATAATTTTAAGAGGGGATTGATTTTTACAATCATAGTGTTAACTGAATTGAAACCGTCAGCAATTCTGGTCAATAAATCAGTTTTCATCCCTTTTTGACTACATGAAATCCAAACATTGGGCTGATTCCCACTCGATTTTGGACCAATCAATTTCATTTTGGTGATCTCAGCACAGATTTCCCTGATTAGATGTACTAATTCTGCTGAGTTTAGTGTGGGCACCGGGGGAGGGATCCAAAGCAGAAGGGCTGTTACCCAGCGCTCATCTACCATGTGGGTGAGGTTGCCCTGAGTATCGAAGGGTGCAGCCACCCTCTTCAATACCTTCTTACTTGGTAATGGGAAAAGGGCCTGATCAATGCACAGGGGACGTTCCTCAGGACTTACATTACCCTTTCCTTTTTCCAAAGGAAGGGCACCAACGCTGGGAAACTGCATGAGGGCCACATTCTTGTGTGCCTTGGGTAACTTGATTGCCATTACCATTGTGACTTTTTGGAGGGGAGCTTTAGGGTGGGATTTGTGGAATGCTTTGACCAGTTCCATACAGTTAGCGCAATTGCAAGCCTTGACCCAACTGTTCTCATAAGCTGGATACTCTTTACAAGCCACGAGATATTATATGGACCATCAGGACCTGCAGGATGCCAGGATATTCTACACCTAAGCCTCTTCCACGTTCTCAATGATGGTCAGTTCAGGTTCCATGAGAACCATACCCTTGAAGGGCGACAACTGGAAAACATGGAAGATGGGGTGCTATTTCTTGTGATTTGTAAGATTCATTTAGAACGCACCATTGCCAAAGACCTCCTCCACCAAATGAGGGCCTGAACACTTACTTGCAAACTTATGGGAAGGGGCTTGTATTTGTAAATGACGGGTATCAAGCATAACATAGCCCATCATTGTCGTGACCTGGGAGCCACTTATGATCCACAAACCGCTTGTAGTCATCAATAGCTTTAGTGAGGTGTTACCACACTAAGGATTGAGTTGACCTAATATTTTCAGCGTGATCCGCAGCAGCTTGAACCTCAGGCTGCAAGTAAGGTCCAACCAAAAAGGAAGGATTATAACCCAACGTTGCTTTGAAGGGAGAAAACCCCATGGACGCATGAGTTCCATTGTATAAACAGATTGAGCAAGGGGAAGGTCATTGGCCCAGGTGTCCTGTGCGGCTGCAGCATAGCAACACAGGTACTGTTCAAGGATTTGGTTGACTCGCTCAGTCGTCTGTCAGACTGGGGATGGTACGTCGTGGAACAACAGGGTGAGATTTTATGATAGATAAGAGTTTACTCCAAAACCACACTGTGAACTGTGAGCCACGGTCACTGATAATCTCCTGTAGGAGACCAAACATTGAGAACACATGGCGTACGAAAAGGCGGGCGTTTTTCTCAGACATAATCGTGGAAATACAAGGAATAAAGAGGGAAAATTTGGTGAAACAATCCACCACCACCATCACGCTGTGAACCCATTAGAACAGGGGAGCTTGATGATAAAGTTCATGGACACTGATGGTTATGGACCCTGCGCCTTCTGTAAGGGGTGTAAAAGACCATTTCTAATAGAGTGATCTGACTTAGATGAGCATAAGTAATGCAATTGGCAATCCAGGCTGGAACCACTTTTGTCAAACCTGCCAAATGTAGGTCCGCTTGATCAAGTCTATGAATTTCTTATTTCCAGGATGGCTGACCATGAGGGATCGTGATGTGCATGAAATACCTAAGCTCTGAAGGAGGGAGGAACCCAAATGCATTACTGAAAATAAATGAGGCCCTCCTCCAAGGAGTATATGGAGAGTTTATGTTTCTGGTGAGACAACTGATCAACCAACTCCACGCCCTCAGGGCAGGCCATTTGACTGGATAAGACATGAGCAACTAGCGGGGTGTCAGAAGCCAGAGTGACAGAAGAAATGACAGGGGGGACAATCGACAGGATTTGGGCAGCAGGAATCACAGTAACAAGGTCTGTTCCTCTGTATCTGAGGAACAGTGGGTGGGGCTGCGGCTGAGAAAATTGAGAAGTATGTTAGGCACACATTATATGAATTTGTTATTTGAGAGAAACTGCACAAGTCCTGATAGGTTCAGGCTTGCCAGTGCACCAATTTTTGGGGTTTGCAAAAATACAAGAGAGCCTGGTGATCCATGCAGACCGTTAACTCATGTTGAGCACACTGTAACAAATACTTCCAATAATTTAATGCCCATGCTACAGCTGCCAACTCCTTGTCATAGATGGCCAAGACTGCTCCCTAGAGGTAAACTTTTGGGAAAAATAGGCAACCAGGTGTCTCAAGCCATTGTGCTCTTGGAGCAACACTGCCCCCACTGCTACCGAATAGGCATCACATGCAACAATATACAGCTTGGTGGTATCTGCGTGTTTCAAAATGGGAGAGGACACAAACACCTCTTTAATCAATTTGAATGCATGTTGGCATTTGGGTGTCCAGCAAAACAGTACATTTTTCCCGTAAGGGGGGTGGAGCGGGGCAGCAAGCTGGGAAAGTGTTGGGGAAAATTTTTTTAATAAAATGATGGTTCTCAAGAAACTCCGTAGTTGTTTCTGGGTAGTTGGTGTTGGCCATTCTCAGATAGCATCCAACTTATTGGGAGGGATTGCGTAACCATCTTTAAAGATGAGGTTCTCAAGAAAGTTAACCTCCTCCTTTTAGAACTCACATTAGGAAGGCTTGATGAACAAGCCTGCCTTATGCAAGATGGCCACAACTGCTTCCAAGTCAGTAGCGTGTTGTTCAGGAGTTGGGAAGTGAATCAGAATGTCGTCAATATATGCAACTGCGCAAGTAAACCGGAGGTCACCCAGTACATTGTCAATCATATATGAAACATAGCGGGAGCATTCTTCAGTCCAAAGGGCATCACGCGGAATTATAAAATACCTCATTTTGTCTGAATCGCTGTTAACCATTCTTGCCCTTTCATTATCCAAATCTGTTGAAAGAATTAACTAGATCCAGCTTAGAGAAAACATGGGATTTAGTGATTGTCTGGCTGATCGTCTTCTCCAGAGGCTGGAGGTAGGATTGGAAACTGTTACTTTGTTTAAATGACCGTAATCCATGAAGGAATGGAGGGAACCATCAGCTTTTTTGGAAAAGACAATGGGGGACGTGACTGGTGAAGTTACCTTAAACAGCCACCCTTTTTTCAGAATATCATCCAACCAAGTGTTAAGCACAATCTCCTCCTCCGCTGTATGGGGATACAATGGACAGTTGATATTCACCAACTTCACTGTCATACAAAATACACGGTTGAATCTTGTGTGAGGAGGCAGATGATCTGCCTTTTCAGAGTCGAAGATGCTTCAATAGCGCATTAAGCTTTTTCAGGAAAATTGGTCGGTATGCCCACAGAAGAGACAAGGGAAGTAATAGAACTGCGGCCTTGTGTCTTCTTAGGAGTGTCAATCAGAGGAAATTCACCCTCCAGTTGATCATTGACAAATGACAACATGTTAGACTCCAGGTAAATCTTGACATGCTGTCAGCGCCACCATCCCACTCCTAAGATCACCAGAAACACCAAGTTCAGCATAGCGGAGAAATGTTGCAGAAGCTAAACTGGTGTACTGAGAAAGGTACTGGCCGCCAGATGATATATGAGGTTTAGGAGGCAGAAGAAGCCACCATCACCTAGGGACCCACATCCATGTCCAGTTCTAATTGTTGGGTCAACTTGCACTCATGAAATTACCCGCGGCTCTGGTATCTACCAGGGACTTGAAGGAGGCATGGTGAGAACTGACACTAATCTTTATAGGCAATAAGAAATAAGCAAAGTTTTATTTATTGGAAGATTTGACCATTTCTGTTGCAACTGAAGAAATAACTGGCAAATTGGGGGAAAGGTCAGGGGCTTTTGCTGGAGAAAAAATGGGAAGTACAAGGGCGGGAGAGCCAACTTCCTCCATCTGGGCTTTTACAGATTCATTTACAGGTAAATCAGAGTCAGCCAACTTGGACACAGGAGTCACGACGGGATCAACAGCCGAGGCCATCACTGGTTCAATGGTAGATACTCCATCCACATCATCGTTGGGTAATCCTATCATAAAAGTTCCCTTTTTTATAGTGGGAAGCATGTCAGGGGGAGTCTTTAATAGTAGTCATGGTGGCACATATTTGATCTACTGTTCCTTATAAGGTGGACCAGCCCTCATGATGAGCAGAAACCAAATTCATACCTGATCTAAAAACTACCTGAAGCATATCATTAGAGAGGGCCAGTGTGGGAGCCAGTTCACGGAAGGTAGAGATCAAAGAAGCCAAGATAGGATCTTCAGCCATAGTATAGAGCATTCTGAATAAGTGGTCTGAGTGTGACACAGGAGGTTTCAAGGCAGCTGATATGACAGCCATCAGTGGAGTGAGATCTCCCGCTTGTGAGGAAGAGCACAGAAGGCCTCTCACTCACCGACAGGCGTCCCCTTACACAGCATCCAATAGCGTGGCCCCTTATTGGGCATGAGATAACATGGAGGCGTTATTAAGTGCAATTGCTGGATACATTTGCACCTCAGAGAGGGCGTCAAGAACTTGATTAGCTATCTCATGGGAAGGAACATGTAAACTTTCTTCTGGGCTATTGGGAGGGGGAGGAGTAGCAATCCATGCAGCTTGGTTGGTCTGAAGTAATTTCTCCAAGGTAGAGTGGATACTGTTTCTGAAATTGGCAAGTGACCAAACAAACAACAAAAAGCAGACACTGAATGTACATTCATTTGGTAAAGGGTAATCACTGCAACTTTCACCTTGAAGAGCAGGGCGGAAGTGGCTGGAAACAATGGTTGGTTGATTATGTCATTGAAACGTCAGAAGAAGTTTAGACCAGCCTGCCAGTTGGGATGTGTAAGCACCCAAAAAGCAAGCCAGAATGCCAGAGGCATTGCTGCATAAATGACGTTGTATGGAGCCGGGCATTGGGAAATGATAAATCGTTGGTGTAAGATGATTTTGAATATCATCCTAAGAATGAACGAAATTGAGGCCGCCTCAGACCCTGAAGGTCTTGCTGCAGGGGGTGGAATCACAGGTATGGTTTCAACAATGTTGCCAGTAGGCGGGGTTAATTCAACTGGGGAGACAAAGGGGCGGATCCTTGCTTGAAGGTGGTGGATGTAAGGCCACAAGATCCCAGTGTGTTGTTGACAAAAGTTCATAGTGACAGTGTTAAATTGCCAGAAGTATCTAGCTTGCTGAATCCAGTCTACAATGGTGGGGCCATAGTAACCATGAGTACCAGTAGAGCCCATCCAGTATATGAACTGATGTGCCACAAGGGAAAAGTTATCAGGAATGTGGCTAGAAGGGAATCAAGAAAATCAAAATTGATTGTTTTTTGAGGAAAAATTTTATTGCAAAGGAAAGTGAAGAAAATCAACCAACAATTTTCTCAGTACGATGCAAATGATTAAATAGTAGTCAATTGATGTGGGGACAATCTGGGATTGAGACCCTCAATTTTGACCTAACCAGCGAATTATTTGGGAATGGGGCGGATAAGTTCACTGGGAACTGACATTGAAGAATTTAATGCAGCCTGAGTTGTTGTCAGCTTGAACTCAAATGTCTGGACTGAGGCTTGGCTACATTTCCAATGGTTGGCATGATGGCATTTGGCCTGATGAGCAGTGGGAATCTTCCAAGGCCACCCCATGTAGGGGTGGTCCCAATTGGTTGGAACAAATTGAGATGCCCAACCCACCTGTGCCAGTCACTGGGCCATTCATTTGGTCAAATGTGTTGCATCAGCTGCAACACCCAATTTGCTGGAAGGAAACTTCAAACCCTCATCAATAGTGTCTGATGCTATTATCTGCCTGTTGGGGATGATCCCCGATGATTTTGGGAGGGGGTTGGTTTTTAAAATCATAGTGTTAACTGAATTGAAACTGTCAGCAATTTTGGTCAATGAATCAGTTTTCATCCCTTTTCATCTACATGGAATCTGAACATCGGGCTGATTCCCAATTGATTTTGGACCAATCAATTTCATTTCTGTGATTCTGGCGCAGATTTTTGTGATTAAATGTACTAATTCTGCTGAGGTGAGTGTGGGCACTGGGGGAGGGATCTGAAGCAGAAGGGCTATTACCCAGCGCTCATCTACCATGTGGGTGAGGTCACCCTGGGTAATGAAGGGTGCAGCCACCCTCTTCAATACCTTCTTACTTGGGAATGGGAAAAGGGCCAATCAATGCACAGGGGATTTTCACTGGGATATACACTTACATCCACCAATTCCAAGCAAGGATCCGCCCCCTTTTCTCCTCAGTTGAATTGAACCCACCCGCTGGTGACCTTGTAGAAAATATACCTGTGGTACCATCCCTTGCGGCAAGACCACCGGTGTCTGAGGTTGTCTCCATTTGGTTCATTATTGGGTTGCTGTTCAATATAGCCATACACCAACAGTTTATTGTCTCCCAATGCCCAGCTCCAAACAACGTCATATGTGTGACAATGCCTCTGGCATTCAGGCTTGCTTTTTGGGTGCTTAAGCATCCCAACTGACAGGCTGGTCTAAACTTCTTCTTCCAATTTCATGACAATAATCCACTAATAGGTTTTCTTTGCTCCCTCATGACCTATGATAGAGTGAGCTTCCAGGATAGCAGTTACACATTCCAAGGGCCAAAGCTAAGGAAGCTACTTTGCCCTCACCTGCATATATATACCTTTCTACTCTCCACTTTGGTGTTGTGGGAGTGCCAGGTTAACATTTTTTGGACAGGCTCATCCTCATCCTCCCAGACATCAGGGGTCATTAAGAGGCCATATAATCTCTCCGCCTCACCTATTATTCAAGTGCAGGACTGGCAGCCAAGTTAGCCCATCAACATTCATGTGATAGGTTTAGCGCAGTTTTCAATCAACATGTCATAATGCTAGAGCTTTAGAACCCAGTGTGCTAACCTGCCAGTAGGATTCTTCATGTTCTGTAACCATTTCAGAAAAGTGTGATCTGTAACCACTGTGAGGGTAGTTCCATATAGGAAAGGATAGTGTTGGACATTCAATTTTTTGACCTAGGAGAAAGAATGTTGGAGGTATGAGTGCTTCTTAATCTGCTACCATGATTGGCCCATCACCTGCTCAAACTTCAAATAATATTGTAGTTATTAATGATATGAGTACAAAAAAAACCCCTAGTGGATTCTCGGTGGAATCCCAACTATTGGAGAAAAAAGGTTTTTAATCAAAATTGGCCTAAAAAGGTAAAAACTGATAATAGGATTACTCTGACTTTTTGGCTGAATCTGAGGTGTTCAGTATCGCATGGATCTGAACCTCTGTGAGGTGAAAAGATTTTATACATCAATGATTAGGTGCAAATGAACAAATCATTACCACTCGGATATGAACCTTCCCAAGGTGTGACAATTCTACTTGACGATGATAGGGTAAGGATTAGCCAATCATTACCACACAAGTCAGCTCACCACCAAGGTGAAAAGATTTTACTCAAAGGTGATTGGATACAATACATCAAATTGTTACCACACGGATTGGTTTTGCCTCAAAAAAATTTTATCTTCGATCTGATAGGCTGAAAACCTATATTCCCTAATTTGGAGGACTGAGCTTTGTATTCTTTTGCCTTGAATCTCGATGGTCTCAAAATCTGAACTAGTTTAAATAGGAAAAACTAGTATCAAGAAAAGGACCTTTTCTGGTTTTGCCCTGCTTGTATAATAAAAAACATAAAAAACCTTAATAAGTGATATTTTATACTTTTATTAAAAAGTAAATATATCATTAAAAATATTATTCGTGGCAAATATTGATGGATCCCACAGATGGTATTGTTTCACAGATAATAAAACGGCAGGACACTCCTTCTCTGTGACACTGTATTTGCATTCTGCCTTTGACAGCTCCTTGCTTAAGTATAATACATGATGATCTACCCCGTTTTTATTCAGTTTAGCCAAGATGGCCTTGACAGCGTAGTCTAAGGCAATGATAAACAAGATGAAAGGTTTACCATAGTCTGGGAGCCACAGGACAGGACATTGTTGTAGCAGTTGCCTTAGTATCTCAAAAGTGACCTTCTGTTTCTTATCCAATGGAAAGAAGTGTTCTTATTCAATAGGCGGACAAGGGCTCGCTGAGCTGAGCAAACTTTGGGATAAACTGATGGTAATACCCCATCATCCCTGGAAATACCTGAATGTTCCATAGATTATTAGGGAGAGGCATTTTGAGTTTGCTTTGACCTTGTCCTGTATGGGTTGAATTCCTTCTTGGGAAATGGAGTGGCCAAGAAAATCCAATTTCCTTTGGAAGAAGGTAACTTCAAGGGTTTCAACTTAATATTTGACTTACATAACCGTTGAAACACCCCTTCAGGTGAGCAAGATGTTCGTTGAAGGTCTTTGAGAACACCATAATGTCATCAAGACAAATGATGACACAAGTTAACTTAAGATCCTGCAAGATGTGATCCATGGCTCACTGTAAAGTTGCAGGGGTGTTGCATAACCCTTGAGGTAGTTGGGTAATCTGGAAGAGACCCTTACTACAAATAAGAGCGCATTTTTACTGATCTTGGGGAGAAAGGTCCATTTCCAATAGCTTCTAGCCAAGTCCATGGCAAAGAAGTTAAAGACAGAGAGTTGGGCCATGGCGTCATCAATGTGGGGGATAGGATAGCTATCCTTTTTTGTGAGGTTATTTAATTTGTGGTAGTCCATGACTATCACTGACCTCCATTTTCTTTTTTATTCGCAAGAGGGGGGAAGACTAAGGGCTTTGCAAGGATACCAGTAGCCCAGCGTCTAGTAACTGCTTGAGCTCAGCCCTCATCTGCTGCTCTTCCACCTTTGACTTGCAATAAGGTTTTGACCAGATGGTATGGGCATCACCCACATCAATGGAGTGGCTCCAGTCCTTCATGTGGCCATGGTCGATCTCCAGTTTTGGAAAATATGTTACTATAGCTTTCCAATTAAGGTGTGAACTTTTTCAATTTCATCTGGGGTCAACTCATCCAAAATATGGACACTGGGTAAGGTACATAACAGGATATCCGTTGGCAAGCCCATATCCAACGTAGAGCCAAAGAAGTGAATTCATTCAATGTTTTCCACAAGGATTAATAAGCCTTTGCCAAACTCCTGTTGGTTTCATACAACGAGTTCCAAGCTGGTGAGGTTCCCAAGCAGAATAATAATAGGCCTCTGGTAGGCTGAGTCAAGTATACCAGTCATACCTGAGGCTCCAAAGGGCTAACGCCCTTAATACTTACAAGGTGAAACAAGAACTGGTGTCAATTTTTATCGTATCTTTGTGTCAACCACTCAATGTTTACCCAGCTTAATCACTACCTCAACTGAAGCGTAGAAAGGAATACCGTCCTTAGCATCCACTGAATCAGGCAATTTTTTGTATTTCACCCAGAGGTGGTATAATGTGAAAGCAAAGTGGAAAACGGGTATTCAACCAGGATAAATTTTGTTCTTGCTGGGATCTTTGTTGGAAAAGACTAAGAGGACTTTGTAGTTGAGTAACGAGAGGAAACCTTGCTTCATATTGATTATTCCATAGTACTCAATCATAAGCTTGGTACCTATGAGCATATCATAGGTGTTGTTGTCCAAGGCCACTGTTGGGGCTGATAAGATGAGCTTCTCAATTTGAATGGGAAGAGAAGAGTATGCCCTAATGGCGCAGGTGTTGTTTGGTCCTGCAGTTTAAATTCTTGATTGTACTCCAAGTCAGGAGCCATCTTGATTTTTTTGATCAGCTTTGAGGAGACTACGTTCACTGGGGAGCAGGTATCTAGGATGACCATCACCTGGACTTTTTGAATGACCACTTTCACCTTAATGAGTGTTTCTCCAAAGTTAGGAGACAGAGCTTAAACCTCCTGAGCTGGAAGGTGAAGTTTAGTTTGTGAGCAGTCTTTCTGGGTAACTCTCCAAGATGGACTTCATGGTGTGAACCCTCTGGAGACGTCAAATCAAGCCATTTAGGAGCTGATCATCATTTCTAGTGGTGTTAATAATTTCAGAACAGCCTAAAACTTGGCTGAGGTACGTGTTCTCAATTATGGTGGTCTCATCTACTCTCCAGCGTCCATACAATCAAGAACCTCCACTTCAGCGGGTACTCCTAGTACATAGTAACCAACATCCTTATAACCCCTTTTAATCCATCCCCAGGGGTATTTTCAACAAAGGGCAATGAAGCAATTGTGGTAGGGGAGTCAGGCACATGAGATTCTTCAGCAATAGGGGTGCCTATCCCTACGCCAACATATCTTTTCCCTGCTCCTCAATGTTGGCCTTATTCTTCCAAAACACAGCTCATAGTGCCCAATTCTGTTGCAGTAGGAACACTGGGGATGTTCAGACCGCTTAGCTTTTGGTTTTGACCTTTAGGGTCCATAGTCTGAAGGGTCTTCTTTCTGTATATAATAGCCAGCACCCAGGACTTGGGATTTTGATCCTCAATGGCCAGACGCGGGGTCTGGATACTACTCCACAAGAAATTTTAAGCCTGTGGAAGTCAGCGACATCTAGAAGAGCCTCTTTTATAGTATGAACATTGCGGAAATGAAGTTTGATTAAGAGATGTGAATCACTAAAGGAGGGTGATATGTTAACCCAGTCAAGATAGTGGCAAAAGCGTCATCCAAGGTCAACATCTTAAAGTAAACAATATCTGCGCTTCAATATAGAATTGTTTTGAAAATGCAACCACTGACTCTCCTTTTCTTATGCTAATGCGCATTAAAGCTTGCTTTTTCATGCTTAAGCTTTGTTTTGATACAAACTCATCAATGAGCGCCTCCTTAACCTCAGACCAGATGTTAAGGGCATCCATATGAGGCATCTTTACCTCCTGGGCCAGGCAATTTAAATAAGAGAGGATATGTTTGACCTTCTGATGGTCAATAACCCCTTTCATAGCAGCTTCATAGACATATAATAATAAAGCAATGCTACCCTCACTGAGAATAACTTGTCCTTAAAAGTTAGTTTATATGAAACATGGTCACCCCCATTGAGAGTATGAACCACAGAAGCATCAAATCCCATGGTCTCTGAGCAAAGGTCCACCCAATCAAAGGAGCAGAAGAGATGATTGAGTTGGTCTTGGAGAACTTCAAGCCTGGTTTTCATGGCGATTATGGCCTTTTGGAAGGCGGATTTACATAAATCCAGTATGGCTTCTAACCCAGCTTGTGAGTTTCAGTTCTTTAACCTGATTCTCCAGTGACTTGACTTTAAAACAGAGTTATGGCATAAGAGAGCTTAGGTTTTATTGGTCAACTTTGACCACCCCCACGCGCTTTTTGAGCTCCTTTTTCATCTGCTTACACCCTTTGTCATCATGTGGGTGGGAGTTTTTCACATGTACGTCACTCTTAATCTATTCATAATTGCACTCAACCAGCATCAACTGACTATGTACATCCTTTAACAGTATGGGCCCTTCAAGAAAGATCTTGAACCCTTGTGCTTCTTTTTCACATTCACTGACCCATTAGGATAAATATTTGGTATTTTCAAGAGAAAATTTAAGAAATAGCTCCTTTTCCAGATGGGCAACTGTTGAGATTTTTGATATGATTGATGATAAGCCAGAGTAGCTCTGGCATAATGGGGGAGATTAGCCAAACCAAATAATATGATGATATTAATGAGAGCATCTGACCATAAGGCAATAGGGCAATATCAAGCTTCAAATAGAATAATTAATAAATTGCTGTCATACAATTGCAAGTCATATATTATAAAAAAGCGTTTTAGATTAAAATAGTAATAAAATTTGCCAAAAGACCCTGATCAATTCCCAGTGGAACCCCTTAAATTGGGGTAACACTTCTATTAGTACTCAGGAAAAAACCACAAGTTCAGGCAGTCAGATTGCTCCAAATAGTCAGCTGATTATGGGGTGTTCTTCTGAGATCTCTCCACCTCTTAAAGCAAATTTAGTAACACTAACACTGTGGTGACCAGCCTCTTTTATAGGGTTGGAATGGGTCCCACAAGGTGAAAATATTTTTGCTTCTAATGATTGGGTGAAATTTATAAAATTTCTGCCTCACGGACACATCCTATCTTCAATTGACTTTCCATTGTCTGTTTCATCAACACAAGATAAGTCTTTAGAAATCTGATAGGTCAAACCCCATATTTTCTATTGGAACATTATTAAGCAATCCAAACTTTCCATTAAATTTCCTTTAAACCTTGATATGGTTTAGATATATAGCTACCAGATATCAAGAGAGTTTGATTTTCTTAGCCCATGTGGTGACTAATAAAATTGATAAAAAATCAATCCTTAGTTACTTTATTTTAATTATTAATTTAAGTTTTTTGATTAACCCCCTACAAAAATTATTTCTGCAGTAGAGAATCATACTTTTTCTGCAAATACTGTTGAAATTTAGGTGGAAAAAGAGCATGCAAGCAATACCTAAAATCTAAATTCAACAATTACCTCCAAATAAGGTGATAATTCAATGTTAACATTTGATAAATATTGAATAGATTGACTCAAACTAAGGTGATAGGGAATTTGGGAATACCATACTCTGCCAGAGCCAATGAGTATACAGCAGAACCAAAAATTACAGCTAAGGGAGTGGTATCATCTGAAGTCACTGATATATAAGTGAGATGGGGCAATTGAACAGGAGGATTGTTAAGAGGAAGAAGTGAGCAGAGCAGAAGGGATCTGCTGTTATATTAAATAAATAAAGTAGTGTGGCTAAAGCAATTACTTTATATTCTATTAAAATCTTTATGTTTATCTTGTAGGCTAACAATCTCCATATTGTCTGTCCGTTGCTCAGTGAGCTTGACCCTGTGCAAAGCCCTTTCAGCGTATCTTAACAATTCTGCCAAAATAATAACAGCAACTTTGACCTTTAGAGCAGGTGTAGCTCTATAAGATTCTTGCAACATACACTTAAGCTCTTTAACGCAGGATAAAGATTGAGCTAGTTGCTGCTCTACTGCAGCTACACATTGTTCATCCTCAGGTTGAAAGGTGGATGCACGCGCCAAGAGGTCACTGTGAGTTTGCTCTTCATGCTTTTCAAAGTCCTTGTCAAAATCCTCAAGTAGAGAGAGGGTGCTAGCAGCAGACACGTTTAACTTATCCCAGAAGATCTTCATAGCCTCCTCTACATACTTTACCATGCCATTATCTATGGTGGTGAGCCACTCATGCAACTAAATAATCTTTTTGCAGTTTGCCTCCACACCAGATTGTGCTGTTCCAATATGTTCAGAGGCCAGATTGTATAAATTATTATAAGCTAAAATTAGAGCATCATGCTTTACCAGGTGCTGGTGCAACTCCTCATGATGGATATCTAAAAGGTGTATTGTGTGAAACTCTATAGGATGGGAAAATTTGTGAACATAGGTTGTTAGATTGGTAATCTGACTATAGGTGCAGGAAGGGTTTGAGTCTCATAGATGTACTTTAGACAGACCTCTACAGAATAACCTCTTTATTGTGAAGCAATATATCCAGTTTAATATACTATAAGTTAAGTCCCTCACTACTTCAGCTGCAGGACAGATAAGGCAATAAGACTTTGGTATAAGGATTTATAAAAACTGCTCTCCTTTAAAAAGATATGATTGGAGGGCTATTATATGGTCATCTTTTGCCATATCTCCATTTCTCACCCATCTATTAACATTCAGTGGGTACACCCTCCATCTTGATGATAGTAAAATGTTTGGTGTATAGGAAGCTCCTGTAATGAACACCACTTTGTGGGAATCCAGCTAGCTACTGCTTGCTAGTGCTGATATTCAGCTGGATTTCCATAAACTGCTTGTTTTTTTATTTATCTTTGCCAATTAATATAACATACTCATTATATCAAACTAACAGATAATTTAAAAATATTATTCCCAAGTAATAGCTTAAGTGTGAAAAAATGATCCTTTATTAGATGCCTTATCCTAGTATTTAGAGTTGTTGAAGGCTAATAGTGAGTTTAGAATTAAACTTGGTCTCAGTGGGGTATCAAGTCTTAGACATTTTTTTGATTTGACCAATCAGCACTCTGTAAATTCTCTCACCTTGTCTAGTCTTAACCCAATATGATTGGTCCACCACAGGTAGGATAAAACTATAGGCAGAACTTTAATATAGTGCACCCAATCATTCATTTTAAATGTAAGCTTTTCATGGCCAATCTTTGCCAGCTTTGGCTCATGATTGGTGCTTGGGTGCCCCTCTAACTCAGGTGGGGCATTCTACCAAGAGTTGGAAAAGATGTAGAAAACCAGCTGATTGTCACTTGCTGATGCTTCACTCTGGCTGGTTCCACAAAAGTTTTTTTTAAATAAATTTAAAGTTAAATATAAAACTCTAATAAAATTTGGTTTTTATAAATTTATTAAAAGTGCAATAAAAGGAAGAACCCCCTTGACATCTGACCATTTGATATTTAAAGTACTTCATGGGTTGAGGGAAATTTAAGGATATGTTTGGAATAGCTAAACCAATTCTGAATTAGGAAATATGAAGTAATAATGAATCACAACTTGGGAATTTACTTCAGGGCAGCAGAACAAAAGGAGAGTAATTTTGATTGGCTAAAATATACCTGTGAGGTAATGTTTTTATAAACTTAAGCCAATCACTATCTGAGAAATTTCTTATACCTTAGAGGACCCTCATCAAGCCTATAAAAAAAGGGGGTCCTATATAGGTGCATTAGAGGACTTTGTTGGGGTCAGGGGAGCACCTTCTGATGATTTTTCCCAAGGTCTATGATGAGGTCAGAGTAATCTGACTGGCTGATTTTTCAGTTAGTACCCATGCAGGTTTCAAACTGGTGGTACTCCAATTAGCATAGTTCCACCAAGAATTGGCCAGGGTCTTTTGGATAATATTTTCAATATTATTATTAAAATTATTTTTAAGGGTATTGGAGTATCACAAATGGCTGACATTTTCTATTTTCAGCTAAATTTAATCTGCAACATTCTTATTTTTTAGTGGTGAGGGTAAATATCTGATAAAAGACAAGGGTGACTCAATTTTCCCTAGATAATAAAAGGCAAGGAGTAATACAATTACTCCAAGTTAAATTCTTTTACCAAGAGTCAGAAAAAGTTTATATTTATGAATTTTAGACTAAGTTCACCCAAAACATTCTTCTTTAAAAGCTAAGAGATTTATTATCTGATAAAGGTATATACAAATTGATAGAATTAGGCTTATTATCATAAGGCACCAATCAAATCAAACTTCAGGATAATAAAGATAAATATTCTATCATTCATGCTCAATACCAAACTAAGTTAAAAGGTTAGTATATATTGATTGGTTAATAATTTAAAATTATAATGCTATAAATTTATAATGAACCAAACACTCAGTAAAGTTCAATTTAAATTGGGTGTTAGCACAAATTGTGTGGAGAACTAGATTTATTTACTATTTATCAAAATCAAATCATATCTTGTAATATATAGAAATATATTGAATTATTTTAATTAAAGCAATATAATACAAAACTATATTGATTTATTTCTATGAAAGTAATATATATATGTTTCTAATAAAGATATATATACTTATATTATTCTTTTTTAAGATTTATTAGTAGTAGGAACTACTCTGACAACTACTTAAATCTCTTTTAACTTTATATTATTAATTAACTATTGATAAGAGGGGATAGAGGAAATTATATTCATCCTAGCCATAACAGGTTTTGAACCTGTTATGGCATTTTTACCCCACCTTAGCTTGTGGTTATGGTATGCGCACTTATACCTGGTTGATATCAATATATATGGATACCTTTTTAGTTGATTGGTTTAGAATTTTAGAATCTGGTAAGGATCAGTTAGGATCCATTCATAATGGGTGGCTTAGAGGAGCATTAATTATGGTAGAGTTGTTGCCTTCCTCCTAATAATTATATAGGTTGATTGGTTAATCTTATCCAGCTTAGATTAGTACTAAAATTTGAGATGGAGCTACTCTGGTTTCAGTGTATACAACCTACTGATACTATACTTAAACCAAGCTCTGCAAACCCCTCATGGAGATTATCTCTATTAGAACTCATCTTTCAAATTTAAAGTAATTAACCAATGAGATTTTACTAAACTATATGATAGATATGAATCTAACCAAGAAATGAACTTTTATGAAGAATAAGGCATGCATGCACTCAATCAAATAGTCCAAATTATAAAGTAGATAAAGGTGATATTATTTTTAGAGCAGTATAGATTATAATTTATATTTTAAATTTTTTAACTCCATATCATTAATTAAATATTGATAAGAGGGGATAAAGAAAATTATATTTGTTCTAGCCAGAACAGGTTTCAAACCTGTTACGGTATTTTTATCCCACCTTAGCTTGTGGTTACAGGTATGCACAACTATACCCAGTTGATATCAAAGGATGTGGATACTTTTTTAGCTGATTGGTTTAAATTTTAGAAACTGGTTAGGATCAGTTTAGAATCCATTCATAATGGGGTGGCTCAAGGGAGCATAAATATGGTGGAATCGCTGCCATCCTCCTAATAATTATATAGGTTGATTGGTTAATCTTATCCAGTTTAGATTAACGCTTCAACTCGAAAAGAGCTACTCTAGTTTTCAGGATATATAACCTACTGTTACTATACTTAAACCAAGCTCTGCAAACCCCTCATGGAGATTAGCTCTATTAGAACTCATCCTTTTAAATTTTATTCAAGGTGGGCTGACCTGGGGATGATACTGCACTGATTAGGGAAGTGAAGAAAATAGGAAAAGAGGATAAAACCCAGAAAACCTCCATGTGTGGTATATGATAGGCCAGGAACTCCATGGACTGCCTTTGCTATTCGCTATCTCAGTTCGGGGCATTGGTGCACAAAACCAACACAGTCAAAATCATCCCCTACCCAAAGTCCATTACTGGGATCGAACTCAGGAGGCAGTGGTAGAGGGTCTATTAGAACTTATCCTTCAAATTTAAAATAATTGACCAATGAGATTTTACTAAATTATTCGATAGATATAAATCCAATCAAGAAATGAACCTTTGTGGATAATAGGGCATGCAAGTACTCAATCGAACAGTCCAAACCCTAGTCAGATAAAGATGACATCATATTTAGAGCAGTATAGATTATATAAGCTCAAATGATCAGCTAATGACAACTGATTACCTTTAGCTTCGAGGATGCATGTGATTCGGTGGAATTCATTAAATTTGAGGGTGCATGCGAATCGGTGGAATTGGTTTCAGTATTATAAGGCACCAATCAAATTTAAGTACGGATAGAATCAAGCTGAAATCTGCCATCCTTTAATGCTCAGTACCAAACTGAGTTAAAGGGTCAGTGTATGTTGGGTTAATAATTTAAAACTATGCCGCTATAAATTCGTAAAAAAACTGAACTCTCAACTCTCAATAAAGTTTAGTTTAAATTTGGTAAGGGCGCGAATTTAGTGGACGAATGGGAATTGGGTTTGTGCCACATCCTCATTCCAAATTAACCGCCCCATCGAAGAATCCATGGCCGGCGGATATTTACGACGACGGATGATTACGCCGGTTACAAACCACCAATCAAACCTTTAGGTATGCCGAACGCAAGCGGGCGGGGAATTGTGGGGATATAAAGCGGTAATGATCTGGCTAAAGCTTCAGTTGCTCTGACCCTTAAACTAGGATGGAATCGAAGGTCTCCGCAAGCTCCCTTATCCCCGTGAGGACCGCTGCCCGACGTACCAGTTTGAAGCACCCACCAGGGGCTCGTCCCAAGGATAACCGAGCTTGCGACTTTTGCCGTCGCCGTAAGATTAAATGCCATACCGAGGCTGGCACCCAGCGCTGCTCACTATGCACGCGGCAGAACCACAGCTGCACATATGATGACCCTGTCCTCAAGCGGGGCCCCAAGAAGCCCGCCAACGGTGAAATCTCCCACCCTTCTCGCATTAAGCCTGCGATCGAAACTTCTAAACAGACCCCTCATGATGAGCCTGACCAAGAGCCTTACCTGCTGTACCACCTTGGTGTAGTACGCTCACTTCTAGCCCTCCGATCTGAGTCTTGGAGTATTAACCGTGAGACGGTTGAGCTGGTACTGGGGTTTTTCGAACTGTTTGGTCCTGATCATCCTCATTTCCCCCTTGAGATGTTTATCTATATACTAAACCTTCCTACCCCGCCACCTCACCTTATGCTCATGTTGAGTACGATCTGCTGTATCTATCTGAAGCATACCAACTACCCCTCTTACCAGTTTGACCACTTCTACGATATCTGCAAGTCGTATATCCCCTCCCACACTGACCTGGGGATGCGGCTCCTCTCCTCTAGCCTCTTGATGGTTGGCCAACTCAATGGCCAATGCGAGGCTGAGGCTCAGCTTCATCCCCACCACCGTTACCTCCCTCCCCCGGCCCTCCCACCCATTCGTACGGATCTGACAGCTCGCCTGAAAACTTTTTCTTCTCCTTCCCTCGCCAGGCTTCGGTGCCCACCCCGCGCAGTGACTCTGTCGCCTGCTTGCCCCCCATCTGGTCGACTGATGGGGAGGAATGTGCGGTTGATATCAGTCGCCCTCTCCCCTCGATCCATCAATTATGCCCCTCCTTCTCCTAGTAAAATTTAAACTATAAATATTATACTCCAGCATTTAGAGGCCTAAACTTTCAATAAAGGTTCATCCCGATCTTACTAGGCATCCCTGCATGTAGGATTTTTGACTTTCCATCCAGATGCCTCCACTTTCCAGTTTAGGGCAAGATGACAAATTTATCTAACCCGCCGTTTAAATGCTATCGGCATCGAGGGTGATGAAATGAACTAGTAGATATAAACCATCAAGCGTAGTATTATAAGCTTCGCCAATAACAACTCCCAATAAAACCTATTATTAAGCTTCAGAAGGGGCCTCCGAAATTAAATGATGTAGCTACCATCCCCGCCAAACCCTAACGATTGAGCTTCAGTTTAGCGCCACCCCCTCGACGGATTAAGAGAACCTTCCAATATGATGATCCTTGGGCCGATTCGGAATTCGGATCTAAAAAAATCGGTGAGCGAACGATTAAGGTAAAGGGTTCGTAAGTTATGAGAGGGTCGGAATTAACTAACCGACTTGACGATTGGAACGGATCATAAAGTTCAACAGTATTCGAATTAGTTAACCATTCCAACGTCCAATCGACTGACTAACCTATTATCGAGGTAATCGGTAGGTGATCAAAAGTTAAAGGTTTATAATCAGCTGAACCTCTGACTTCGCGATTTGTTAATAGATGGGATTAACTTTAGTTTGGTTTATTGATAAACTTAAACTGAGATGGTTAACCAAACTATACCCATCCATCCCTTATAAACTTTTATTAAATTAATTTTAATACCTACTAGCATTCATTACTCGTGCTTCGCTACGGTGTCTATAGAATTTCAGATATTCAAATTTATTAATTTAGATTTTATATTATAGATAAAGAATAACCACTCAGCCAAATCTAATTGCTCAATCGAATCAACCAAAAACCACCAACCCCTCAGCTAAACCTAACTGAACTTATCAAATTAACCAATAACTAATCACCCCTCAAAATTAAACTGTCCTATCGATTCGAACAAAAGCCATCAACCACTCGGCCAAACAAAATAAACCTATTGAATCAATCAAATAACACCAAACTGGTACCTGAAACATCTCTCTATATTTAAAATCATTGTGTACATGACGTATTTTAAACTACTAAACCAAATTCTACTTAACTTTCTAAAAGTATTTTATTAATTAGGGGAACCAAATTAGGCGGGATTTTAAAATTAATTAACTTAGCATCCAGATACCCATGCTTCATTATGGTATTTAAAGTTTATCAGATGATAAACTCACACTGACGGCCTATAGGATGTACCAGCACTACTTTCAAGCCACTCAGACTAACAGCTTCACTGTTGCCCTCGTGGCTGGTGAGCTGATTATCCTAACTTTAGTTAACCCTTTCAATGATTCGATGCATATATGCATCCAAAAAATGGGGGGGTGAGGTAAATCTAAAAACGTATATATGCTTCCAAAAATGAATTTACATAGATTTATTTTAAAATTTATCGAATATTCGTGTTATGACAAGGGCCAAAATGAGCTTAAAAAGTGTGAACACTGGCTAAAAATTTTTCGCAAAAGTTAAGGGCCAAAAAAGAGGAGTTTTTTTGAAAATCAATGAAAGGGTTAACCTACTTCAAACTCTAGTACTGATTTTTGTTTAGTTTTAGGTGAGCAATTTGGTGAATTATTCAATATTATTTGATAATTCTTACCTACTCACTCAAATAGATTGAACCTATCTGACTCAATTAGTTTCAGGTGAGAAATTTGGTAAATTATTAGTTAATATTTGCAAATTCTCACCCACGCACCCAAAATAGATTAAACCTATCAGAATAAATAGTTTCAGATTTGATAATACTTGCCAATTCTCACCCACTCACCTAAATTGATTGAACCTATCAGACTTGAGGTTTCAGATGTCAGTCAATCAGCACGTCAGTCTGTCAGCGAATGTGGTTTATTAAGTAGATGGATTAACTTTAGTTTGGTTTATTGATAAACCTAGATTGAGATGGTTAAACAAACTATACCCATCCATCCCTTATAAACTTTTATTAAATTAATTTTAATACTTATGTATAGGTTGATAATCAATCCCAAACCCACAATGAACTAAGGATCATAAGCATAAACTTTAATTTTGATAGGAGCTCCCGTTGTGGGTAAAAGATTCAGTTTAAAAGTTTACCATGCCTTAACCATAGATTTACCCATGGGTTTAATTTCCCAAGGCGTTGGGTCCAACTTTTTACCCAACTTTGAAAAAGGAGAAGGTTCTCAATTCACCAGTATATATTTTTTGTTTTTTTTCTATGTATGTTCAAAAATAACTCTATAACTACTGGACCAATTGAGATGATCTTCTTTTTCAAAAAAAGAGGATGCTTTAAGTTAGGTCCCATTTTACTTTTGTAAGGATTTTTTTTAAAAAAACTCTATACTTTATCTAAAAATTTAAATTAAATGAGAAAGTAAGAGGGGAGGGTGAATATAGTCAATTTGGCCAAAGTAAAAGACCAGGAAGATGGGCTGCTAGTTCCCTACCACCTTTAACCATTGCTGGTTGGTTATTGCCATTGATAGCCATGGTTCTAGCATTGACAGGTTTACAGGCCATTGAATCTGAAGTCACTTTGATGCATTGCCACATATGACAAGTGATTTAGCTGGGAAAGCCAAGCTTGTAGCTTTATAACACCTGGGGATTAAATGTGAGGATTTTATGATCTGACAGAGATGATTGGAAAGAATCCAAATGGTCTTCAGTACCAAACTTTTATGATGGGGGAGCTCATTGTCAAGGCTTTAGAAACAAGAGCTGAGTGCATTACCCATACACAATAATGGTAAAAGAAGGCTTACAGTTGTATTGTGGCTGTTCTAAGAGTCAGCAAAAATAGGTTCTGCAACAGATGCATCTACAGCGCAACTCTGCATCTTAGAGAAGATATCTCATTGTAAACCAGTATTTTCATAAAACAGCACATTTTTAATACCAGTGGCTGATATCTGCTTCCAGTTTGGTTCAATTGAGGCCCAAGATTAACTTTTTATTTGATAGTTAGTATCATTGCCCTCAGCCACACAGCCATTAAGAATTTGTGGTTGGGTGGGTGGATTACATCTAGGTTTTGGAAGCAAAATCCTCTTATTTGATCAGGGTTGATTTAAACTAAATCTTGATTGCCTTGAAGGCATACTCATGGGTGATGCAATTGTGCTCCTCCCAATTCACTGTGAAAATTCTTTCAGAATTTCAGATTTTGATATCCCTGTGGATTTGATCATCATCATAACCTGATACTTTGAACAACCAGCCTCCTAGGTGTACTTCCTGATTGCATAATCTTTAGTAGTATGGGATGCTTTTCTGAAGGGCATATGTGGATGATTCACCATCCATTTACGCAGTGAGTGCGGGAAAACTGACTCCTGAAGGCACTGGGCTCTGGATCACTTCACATTCCATGAAAGGGTCAGGCAGCGCATGTGCATCAGCTCAACCAGAGGAATGACTTTTCCCAGATTCACTGAGCATAGAATTTGATCTCCAGTAGGCCAATGCCCCTTTTGCTCTTCAGCTTGAACAGTGCATTGAGGATAATTGGCACTGCTTTTGCCTTGAACCAGAGGAAGATGCTAATAATGGTTTTAATTTTCTTCTCTAGGTTAAGGCTCATTGGCAGCACATGGGCTATGCACCATAGCTTTGAGAAGATAAATATTAACAGCCAGCACTTTCTCCTTGAGGCTTAGTCTCACATTTTTCCAGCAGGCCATATGGACTTAAAGACTCAATAATACCTCCTGCTTGGTTTCAAGTATTTACAGACTTTTGTTGTTAAAGAGGATATGAGGTAGCAGAGCATCTGCATGTTCTGAATTGGTGTTGTTTCAGACAGTAAGCTGAAGTTTGAAATGCCAATCCTCATTACAACAGTTTTTCCAAGTTAATCTTCACATTTAATGCTAACTAGTATAGGTCCAAGAGCTCCTGGCTTCCTGAAGGTCAGTTAGAGAGCTGATACTTACTACTGTATTATTAGCAAAGACCAGTTTTTTAGTGTACATTGGTTGGGGTGGACTAAGCCCTAGAGTTTTGCATTCACTGCAGCCAAGAGAATGTTAGCTGTGAATTTACAAAGGATTAGTGACATGTGATAACCTTGGTGAAGACTCTGGATAACTGAATATTGTTGGTAAGGCCATTGACAACAGTCACCTTTGTGGTCAGGCCTGAGTACAGCGTTGAATCCAAGATTGGAATGATGTGGGAATACCAACTGCCTTTAATGCTGCATGAAGGAAGAATCATGTTACTCAATTGTAGGCTTTCTCCATGTCAA